>BPLR01001551.1:0-33547 GCA_021605095.1 Caerostris extrusa
TAAACGGACATTACTATACGTAACCCAATAAATGGTGAGCAAATTGGAAAATTTTTGTTCCCTATTCGTGTGTGAGTCTTGTTAAATCATCTAGTATAAATGTTTTCCAGATAATGTGATAATTAATTTGAACCCCTAAATACTGCCCTTGGAAATGTTCGTTTAAAATTGTATTGGTAAATTGTGAGTGCAGAGAAGCAGATTCCATTGGTGCAGTGGGTAATGTTAAATGCAAGCAACAATACATAATACAATAGACGGTAGAACAACAATAAAGTATGTAAGCAAGAATTTGTTGTTGTATCGACAAAGTGACGAGGGTAAAAATTACCGAAACAGTAAAACACTAAATTTTTAAAGTCAATTCCTTCTTTTTCACTCTATTGCAGAAGGAAGTCCCTTTATAAATAATTTTCCCTTCATAAAGTTTATCTTGACGCCATCTATTGGTAAGATATATGCAACTTAAAATCTAAAAAAATAAAATTATGTAATTAAATTTAATTACTGAATTAATATTTGAAAAATCTATATTAACATCCAGTGTCATCCACTACAAGTTGAAAAAAAAAATGTATTTGAACTTGAGTGGATGAATAAAAGTATTTTATGAACGATTGAAAATTTGAACAAGATATATATAGGGAGAGTGTGTGAGCTAATAGAAGGAATTTGAATAAAGAAAATTGAGAATCAGAAAAATTATAATGAATTACATTTTCAGTAAAAAATAACTTTTTACTTGTTCATTTAAAATCAATGGTGATAATGAACTAAATTATTTTAATATCATTAAAATATTAACACAACCTATACGTGAGCTAATAGAAGGAATTGAAAAAAGAGATAAATTGCTGATTTGTAAGGAAAAAAAAAATAACAGTTTAAAATTTTGGTTTACCTTTTATTACATAAGCTGAAACATTTTTTCTCATTTTGCTAGGAAAAATAACAGATGTTTTGATGTTTAAGATGTTTAAGATAATGTTTTGATGATAATTTTTATTGATAAAATGCTTAAGTCTTATTATTTCTTTTTCTTTTGTACTAAAATTAAAAATATTTTGAATTTTATCATTTGGGCGCTTTTGTAGTTTCCTTTCACATTTTTTTTATCTGGGTATCTTTTATTAAAATTTTACTTTCAACTAAGTAAATAGGATACGATATGTTATGAATTAAAACGAAAAACAGCAATAATAGCATTAACGGCATTTTATTTTGAAATTTAGCAGTTATATTTTCTTTTAAAAAAAAAAAAATACTTCAGCAATTATTTATTGAAATGGAATTAATCATGAGATAATAAAAGCTAAAAAAAAACAAAACAAATTGTGATTGCTGAGATAAAAAAAAATTCAATTATATTAAAAAAAAATATTTAATAGAATGTTTTGGAAATATGCATGCATTAAAATCATGAAATAAATTTTCAAAATGGCACAAAGTTTTTAAATGTAATAACCAAAATTAAACATTCACAAATTTGATTAACAATATATTTTATTTGTAGTCAATTATTGCATGTCAAATAATCATTTTTTTTACCCATAGAAATGCTAGCTGTGAGAACTTGTGGTGAAAACGGAATGTGGATTGGAATATAACCAACTTTACCCAATGCGTCTCAAAAAATATACAGGTAAAGTTGATTCATCTTTTATTTAGGTATTTAAAAGTAAGTTTAGACAATACATTGGTGTCATGCATAGATGAATCTATACGTATATTTCTATTCAATTTAAGGGGAGTAAAAAATAAATAAATAAGTAATACTAATACTAAAAATAAAATTAAAGTAAATCAAAACCATTTAGTGTGTTATGCATATAATAGTTTATAATTAAATGATATTTTGAATTTATATTTTATGTCCCGTAATACCAATAAAGCTATCCTGGTGTGATTCGAAGAGAAATAACACATTTACTTCAAGAAAAATGTAATGCTATATCTTCGACAAAAACTTCTTTGGGTATATAATAATGATTCTCTGATCCTGCTAACTTAAATAGGATAATGCAGAGGGAGATGGCTGATGGCCGATTGACTAGCGCTGTGGCGTTACGTGCCAAAGGTTTTTCAGGTTCGTATCCCTTGTGGAAAGTGCCTGCTGTCCGTTGAAAAACCTTTAGTATACAGTCATTCATCGCGGAGAGGAAATACATTTTAGAGAAGCCCTGAAGAGTAGTTCGCCGACAGACTCATCGAGTGGAAATATATTTCGTGCATCCTGTCCTTAGCTGGTATCTGGTTTTCGGCTTAGAGGTGGAATCTTTCAACGAATCTATGATTATATGTCTTAAAAGTCTACATTATAAATTATATATATATTTTATATTAATTTCTAATTATAAGTGTGTGGTGTTTGTGCGTGTGTCCATAAAGCTGTGCGTTCTCCAACCTTTGCCTCACTTATCTAAACCCTAGTTTCAATATGGTGACAAAACGTACACAATACAACATTTAATACGGGGCAATTCGATTAGACATAACTATTTATCATTTTATTTAATCCCATTTTCATGTGGCTATTACTACATCAAAAACTTGCTAACAAAAAAAAAACATAAAAAAAATATATCCCCTTGTTTTTAAATGAGGCGGAAAACTTGAAACCCATACTACATTTTAATTATATTTTATTTATCCTTAATTTATGGACATGAGTGTATATCATTGGAATACACATTAAAATTTTATTAAACTGTATCTAATAATTTATGTAAAACAACTTTTCAAATTTTTTAACTAACCCTTTAAAGCAGTGGTTTCAAACTTTTTGAAATTTGAAGTTTAAAAACTTACACATAATTGTAAATGCACTATATATAAATTTGACAAATAATCATACTGTTAACACCTCACAGTTTTAAATCCAGACGGTCAGCTCTTACAGACTATTACTTACTGACGGAGTCTCAGATGTAGGATTTGAAATTTTTTAACATTGAAAATCACGTAGACGCCAACATTTCTAGTAAGCCTAACCATAGAAGTTATCGTTTCTAGTTTCTCCGGAAATCTTCTTTGGTGAATTATTGCTGTGTGGCACCTTTTATGTGTTGAAGAAAAAAAGCAATCTGAAATGTTAGTAATAAAAACTGTCTTTGAATAGGAAACTGGCAAGAAAAGAGTAAATTATATTTTACATTTATATCTGGATACATATTTTTCTGGAATTTCAACAGGACGATCCCGAAAATCTGCTAAGACGCACCCCTTTGTAAAATCACTGCTTTATAAAAACAAGTTTCAAATGCAATTTTGTTTAGGATTAATATTTTTTTAAAATTAAAATTTGCAAATATACATTGTTAGAATTATGATCAATATTTTTATCCAGTTTTGTTTATTTTATGTTATAAACTGAAGTATGAATTTAACAATTGATTCCACATTAGAATAAGAGCTACATCACGGAACTTCTAGATCACCTTATGAAACATCTTCGTAGATTTGATACATCATTGCTATTATTATCATTGCATTATTATTATTTGCATTTATTATTATTGCTATCATTGTTATTAATGAAATTTATTGCTTTCTGTTGATACGATACATCATTGCAATTATTTTCTACATTACCTTATGATACATCATTGCTATTATTTTCTAGATCACCTTATGATACATCATTGCTAGATCACATTATGATACATTAAGACAAGATCACATTATGATACATCATTGCAAGATCACATTATGATACATCATTGCAAGATCACATTATGATACACCATTGCTCTTCGTGTTATTTATTTTGAAAAAAATACATGAGCAAATAACGCTCAGCACTTCGTCCATCATTTTGGTATTGAACAACATGAAATCATCTTGAAAATGTACAGATAGACATTCTATATAACAGGACACGAAGTATACTGTTACACTTTCCGTGAATGGGTTAAAGGGAAATTATTTTTTTTTTTTTCTTTTGTTTAATCCAGTGTTAATCGCAATATCCATTGGGACAACTTCCGAAAATTAATCTGCTTTTTCAGTAATCGTATTCAAAGTTAAGCCTATTATTCGTTTACCCTCTGCTGGATCAATCAGTGCCTATATGTACATTTCGCATGCAGTTGTTTTGAATTGGCATTACATTAAACGACTGCAGATATGTGGAAATTTATTGTCCAATATCCACAATTCTCTTATAATGAGATCTTATAACTTTAAGGTAATTATTAGCTATCACGTTTCTTTTATCACTGTTTTTCATTAAAATGCCTTTTTAAAATAGAAAAAAAAAAAAAAAATAAACTATTAAAGAAAAATAAACTTTTTAAAGAAAAATAAACTTTGCAAAAAGAAAAATAAACTATTTTGTATTATACTACTGTGCCCAAAACGTAAGACCAACTTTTTCAAAAACTTTTTATTTATTCTTACAAATTTATTTCATCGCCTTCAACGTAAACCCCTCCAGACACAATGCACTTATGCCAACTTTTTTAGAATCCTCATGCATGCTAAAAGTCATCGACAGGGATGGCCTTCAAAGAACGCGGCGATTCACGTTGATCTCTTCAATCGACTCAAAACAGTGTCTCCGAGTGGTCTTTTGAGTTTTGGGAATAGCCAGAAGCCGCACGATGTGAATACGGTGTTTATTGAAACGATATGGTTTCAATTTTGGCGAAAAGTCACGAAAAATCAATGCAGTGTGAGCTGGTCCATTCAGTGTTTTCGGTACCAATCGAGATTTGATGTGTTTGAGGCCCAAAAAAGGAATTGACCGATCCTTTTGAAATAACGCCATCATCAAACAAGATCTGTAATTGCAAACAGACGGTTTTCAAACACCTAATCTTTAATTTTTTTGACGTGAGCTTCGTCATTTGAGGTTGATGATGGACCAGAGAGTCCCTCTGCCTTCTTTGAACTGTTTTACCACTTCTAAACATTTTTTCCGATATAGGGAATGCTCACCGAATGCTTTCTTTTGCAACATTCTATACGTTTCCAAACAAATTGAATGCAAGTTCTTCTTTGCTGAAATAATTCAGACATTTCAAAAATCGCCGGAATCAGTATTAGCGTCTCACAAAACCAAGCGTAACTCAAACACTAATGAATAATTTGACGTCAAATTTCCACAGATGTCAAGTACAGTGCTAGTAACCTAAAAAGAAAACAAAAATTGAAATACCATAACCCTGGTAATTTTAAATTGAGAATTGGTCTTAATATTTGGACGCCGTAGAATATTTTTTTTTATTAAGACATATATTTTTAAAAATATTAAATTAAATGTTATTAAATTAATGGTTTTGCATTATTCATTATTTCAAAATTTATTTTAATGAGATTGTACAACAACAGTGCAATTCATGAAAATTTCTTTTAAATCTAATCTAAATCTTTTAATAATGTTAATGTATTTTTGAAAACTAAATCTTTTCATAATGTTAATACTAAAAAATTTAAAAATATTAATGTCGATTTAAGCTCATAGTAATAAATTGTATAAAGTTTATAATATTACAGTATAAGATTTTTAAAAATTTACTTTTATATAAAAGAAAGCATTTGTCTTATATACCGAATCTAATTTTTTATTTTGTACTTTAGAATAAACAACACAGCAATTGTTTTAAACTAACATAGCTTTAAGCTTTAAAATGCAATTTAATATCATTAAAAAATAATGGTGAAAATATAAGATACTCATTTTATTATTGAAAGTGCTGTTTGAATATCATACGCTTAATTTCTTTAAGGATAGAAAAATTAAAAATCCAACGCTGTATTATTAGATCTAAGAAATACGAAAATACCAGTAAAGTATTTGGTTTGATTTCAAAATAAATATTTGAATATTAATACTTAAATAAAATTAATTGAAGTTATATTTTAATTTATTATTTGTTTTGCTCTTTTAATCTTATTCTCCATTAAATAATTTAATATTATTGATAGTTTATTCATTTTATTTTATTTTAGCAATAAATGAATAGCATAACTCTTTAAAATTAGGAATAATATTATTTATACTTGCTCATTTATATTGAAATGTAAAAATAGCTATGTAAACATTTTTATTGACTTAATGTAAAATTATTCAAAAATTTTAATGTTGGCTGCCGTCAGTGGAATGGGTTACCTGATTTTAATAATTCTTTGCCCGTAGGTGGTAAAATCAAAATATTTTCTTTAGCATATTTTGTGCTTAACTTCGTACAAATTTTTAAAATAAGGAAAACTTCACGGATAATCGAATAATTATTAGCAATTTGAAGTCCATAATATTTTTATTAAATCTTAGTTTGTAAAAAAAAAAATGAAGTTAAGTTCTTATAAAAAAGGAATTCATGTCCTTCAAAAAAATTATTTGGCTTTTTTTTTTTTTTTTGTTTAATTTAATTTAAGGTTGTTTGTTGATTTTGTTTAATTTAATTCATTAATTTAAGGAATCCAGTTATATCTGGAAGAAATACATTTCCTCATATTTTGAGAACCACTGTCTTTTATTTATTTATTCTTTAGTGTTTATATAGACAATTTAATGTATTTTCAATATAAAAAAAAAATATTTTTTATTTATCAATTTAAAAGGGTAATTAAAAACCTCAATATTAACACATCAACATTTAATATAATAGTAATACTTATAGTATAGTAAATAGAATAGTTAGATAATTTAAAAGTATTAACAGTCCTTAATTGTATTAATTAAATTTTAAGTCTTAAATTCTTTTAATTTTAATTTTAATTTTTTTTTAATTTTTATCTTACATTTATTTATTTTTAGTATTTTTAAATTTTTTAGAGTATCATTTTTTACAAAATTGTTTAGAGTATCATTTTTTTTTTAATTTGTGGAAACTTTATTTTTCATCACTTACTAACTTTAAGCAGCTGTTAAATTGTAAATATATATATATGAATTAAGATGAGGAGGTTAAGGGGTTTATCCCAATGGCACTCCGTAATTGACACGCCAGTTGCTAGTATTAACAGTTGAGGTAATTTAAAACCTCAAGATTAAACATCATTTAATATTATTTTGCATATTATAAGCACATTTTGCACATATTTTGAACATTTATACTTTTCATTTGTAAATTAAAATATTAATATTAAAGTATTACTAGTTACTCATAGCTGAAAAGTATTAACTAATTAATTAATTAATTGATTATATAAAAAGATTTAAGAATAAATTTTTTAAATAAATATCCTTACATAAATTTTCTTAATGAATTTTTACCTAATTTCTGATAGTCATATAACGTTTAGTTTTCTTTCAAATTGTATAATTACCTTAAAGACTAAACTGGTGACCCAGTGCAGCTAGCGTGTAGAAAACTCATTTTCAAATCTGCTAACGGCGCTCATTGTAGCCACTGCTTTCAGAGACAAGGAGATTCGATGGCAATTCATGATTGCCATCGATGATTGCTAACTACGATGGCTTTTTCCTTCATTGTCTATCTGTAGAATATTACTAGCATACGTAAGAAGAACGCGAAGCCTGCCCATATGCAAAAAAAATTACTTTAAAAAGATGCATCCTATGTTTATTCTATAATAAAGAACACAATTATATTTTTAATATTAAAGGAGGAGAATTAAAAAGTGGTTTCATGTAACTTTATTTAAAAATGTAATACGGCCTCCTTTTTGCTATTAAAAATGTAAAATTGAATAAATAGTATGCAAATAAGCAGGTATTAACCAATACATAAATAAACTAGAATTAATTAATTAATTAACTATAAATGTACAAATCATGTATATGTACCTAATATGCGTCATAAAACGTTTGTTCCATCAAAAGTGGTCCATATAGCTTTGAGTTATACAGAAAGTGTGGTAAAGGGACACATAAAAATGACTGGTTTTGACCGTAATGGTTGAGAGAAGAAGAATCGTTTCCGACAGGTTTATGTATTGCATATTGGAACTGCGAAAACTTTCAATGGTGGTGATACATTCTTGTTTGGTTTTAGTGAATCGATATTGTATAGATAGGGAAGAAGACACCTCTTTCATTTTGTGAACACTGGTTTATTGACCATGATGGCAAGTCGAATATGTATATACATATCTACATATTTACATAGTTACTATTACATAGTAAATAGGAGGTTAGATTTTCAACTATAACGATCACTCACATATTGAATCTTGTTCTTTTATATACCTTCCCCCTATTCAGACAGGATGCATCATGTTTCCCCTAAATCTACAGATGCAGTCTATTTTGTCGCCCGTTTTCCAGGTAGTAGAGATTGCTGTTAGAGAATGTACCTAAAAGGGAATAGGTGGTTAAAAAATGCATTGTGGCTATTAGAATTTTGAAGAGGCATCAAGTTTGATTTATTTATGATATGAGCCATGAGTAAATTTTTAATAAAAGAAATGATGATAAAATTTTAATGAAAATGATGATTTAATGATAAAATTTTAGATATAAGCCATATCAAATGACCATTGTGGTACTTGACAGTGTTTTCAAGGAAATGTATAAACAAACATTGACAGTGTTGTCCACTACTTCTTTTTACCTGCAAATTACGCACAATTTTCTATTTGACGATGCTTTTTGGCGTCAGATCTCATCAGATTTTTTACATTGCGCCTGGTTTCCCGGAATTTCAGAGTGTAAGAGGAGTCCGGGACAAGTAAGGATTATTTTCAATAAAATTTTTAGAGTTTAATTGAAAAAAATTCCGCACTGTAAAAAAATACGGATATATTTTCAAGCTCTTAATCTGGAGCCATTGCTTATTATTATCTGGATGTTAATCTCAGCAAAATTTACATGGCTCCTGGTTTTCTAGGAGGTATCTAGGACAATTAAGGATGATTTTTAATCAGATGTAAGAGTTTTGTTGCCTCTTGGATAAATAGCTCCTCGTGTATGGTCAAAAAATGTATATATAAGTGGAGGCCAGCGCCCGATAATATAAACATTCTGTCTGAGTGGGGTGAGCTGGCTGGAGGAGGAAAGTAATGTAACACCGGCAGTGTGCGTTTGGTTTTCGAATAAAGCAGATGTGTTTTTACAGTCCACTATTGTGCCTATGTGTTTTATTCTTAGACCATAACAAGTTTAATTGAGAGATTTGCATAAATTATGGATATATTTTCAAGCTCTTAATCTTGAAACATTGTTTGTTATTATCTAGATGATACAAAATATCACGTCAAAAAATAAAAGTGAAATGCATCCCACAACGTAAATGTTAATTATAATAAAAAGTTTTAAATGTAACATGTTAGTTAAAATTATGCATTTAAAACCAGAGTGTATGGAATTTGAATTAAAATCCAATGTTATCTTTTCTAATGTATTTGAAGAACATTTTTTTTTCCATTTAATAAATATTCTTTTCCTCTTCAAATCATAATAGATAAACTTTTAATAGTTCTTTGTAACTCTTTACTTTTGGAGTTACATGAATCGTATGCCTAACCTGAATACAAAATAGAATATTACTCAGAAAGAACTTTTCCGCTCGAAAGATTTCCTTGAAGAAAGGTCTTTAACTAACCCTCCTGAAGTTTGAATTCGAAAATAATTTAGTTCCAGAGGTTTTGTCGGGCAGAATATTGATTTGTTTGATACAATGTTGGGAGAAGGAATTTTGTAGTGGAGGGCTATAAAATAAAAATAAAAATAGTTTATATTTAGTTACCATTCTATGCTAGTTCACCAAAAAACAAAGTTTAAGTTACTTTTTCTGAACTTTAAACTAAATCCATTAGTTATATTTAGTAATTCATTTTGTGTATGAAATATTATTAATATACAGCATGTATAAAAAGAAATGTATATATATATATATATATATATATATATATATTTGTGTAGTAGAATGTTTTTGATTGTAGTATGTATTTATTTTGAAAAAAAGAATGAGTTTGAAATAAAACGGTTGAAATACTTTCTTTCAAGAAAAACTTTTCACTAAGTAAATTTGAACATAATCTCAGAATTCAATTGCAAGTATGGTATATTTCAAATGAAAAAATATAATTACTTAAAAACAATTTTAATTTTTAATAAATAATGATTTGTTAAAGTTTTAAACGCTAATAATTATCTCATTCTTATTCATTTAATAACTTCTTTTTCTTCATTGACGCAACAGCCCCATAAAGGGGCCAAGGCCGTCTGCCTACTTGGCAGATTTCAAGACAGAATATGTTTTTCTTTTATATGGTAGGATTATCAGCCTTGTGTCTAAACCTCTGCAGTCATATTAGACCGTGGGGCCTGAATGGCCGAGTGTCTCTGGCCCCTAGTTGCCACAAGTTTCGGTTTTCGAGTTATGCGGTGCCATGGAAGTTTGTAGTGGCTCGAAATCTATTTTAAACAGCAGGTCCCTGTTCCATATAACAGTAAAGCGTCATAGAACCCAGTCAGAATTCTCACCCACAACATTCCCAAACTATATAGGGACAACTCAGCTCTAGACACAGTCAGATATGGTGTGGTGTAGTCATATTAGGCCGGTACCTACGGTTTAAAATTGATTCCGAACCACTACAAGCATCTATGGCACCGCCGGCAAAACTCTGGCACCGAGCCTCAGAGCCCTAGTCACTCGGTCATCAGGTCACTTGTTATTACTTGAATGATAAAAAATGTCACGTGAAAAAAAATAAATAAAAATGTATCGCACTATATAAATATTAATAATAATGAAAACGTTTTAAATGTAAGATGTTAGTTAAAATTCTGCATTTGAAACCAGAGTGTATAAAATTGGAATCAAATTCAAGCTTTATCTTTTTTAACGTATTTTGGAGAATATTTTTTTCGTTTAATAAATATTCTTTTCTTCTTCAAATCATAAAAGATAGATTTTTAATAGTTTTTGTAACTCTTTACTTTTGGAGTTACATGAATGGCATGCCTAACCTGAATACAAAACAGAATATTAGCCAGAAGAACTTTTCCACTCGAAGATTTCCTGCAAGAAACGTCTCTAACTAACCTTCCTGAAGTTTGAATTCGAAAATAATTTAGTTCCGGAGGTTTGTCGGAGAGAATATTGATTTGTTTGATACAATGTTAGAGAGAAGGAGGTTTGTAGTGTGGAGCTATAAAATAAAAATAAAAATAAAAATAGTTTATATTTAGTTACCATTCTATGCTAGTTCTCAAAAGAAGAATTTTTAAGTTACTTTTTTTTTTGATATTTAACTAAATTCCTGATCTTTAACTAAATAATTTCTAACTAAACACACATGTCATATTTAGTAATTCATTTTGTGTTTGAAATATTAATACAAAAACATACAGTAACAGCAAATACAGTAACAGATAAATGGAATTCAGTAACGTTTTGAATAAAGGAAGAATTTGAAATGAAACGGTTGAACGATATTTCTTTCAAGAAAACCTTTTCAATTACTAAATTTAAATACAATCACAGAATCCATGATTATAAATGTGGTATATTTCAAAAGAAAAATATTTAATAAAAATGAAATTTGCTTTTAAAATTTTTAATAATTTGCTAAAGTTTTAAACGTTAATAGTTATCTCATTCCTATTTACTACTGTGACCAAAAAGTAAGACCAATTTTTTTTTTCACAAAAATTCTTTATTTATTCTTCCAAATTTATTTGATCGCCTTCAAAGTAATCCCCTCCGGATACAATGCACTTATGGCTACTTTTTTCCAATCCTCAATGCAGGCTTAAAAGTCATCGGCAGGGATGGCCTTCAAAGCGCGCGGCGATTCACGTTGAATCTCTTCAATCGACTCAAGGCGGTATCCCCGAAGTGGTCTTTTGAGTTTAGGGAATGACCGGAAGTCGCAAGGTGTGAGTACGGTTGTTGTGGAACGATATGGGTTTCATTTTTGGCGAAACCGTCACGAAAAATCAATGCAGTGTGAACTGACGCATTCAGTGTTTTCGGTACAAATCGAGATTTGACGCGTTTGAGGCCCAAAATGGAATTGACCGATCCTTTTGAAATTTTCAACATCATTAGCAAGGTCCCTAATTGTAAATCGATGGTTTGCCAGCACTAAATCTTTAATTTTTTGGACGTGAGCTACGTCGGTTGAGATTGATGGTCTACCAGAGGGCACTTCGTCTTCAAAGCGTTCTCTGAATTCTTTGAACTGTTTATATCACTTCTAAACATTTCTTTCCAATATGGGAATGCTCACCGAATGCCTTATGCAGCATTCTATACCTTTCCGCGAACAAAATTGCAAAAGTTCTTTGCTCAATTCATTCAGACATTTCGAAAATCGCCGGAATCAGTTTTGGCTTCTCACTAAGCCAAGCGTAACTCAAACACTATTATGACGCCAAATTTCACACAGATGTTAAGGACTGTGCCAGCAACCTAAAAAGGAAAAAATAATTGAAATTCCATAAGCCCCGGGAATTTTAAATTAAAATTGATCTTACTCTTTAGACACAGTAGTATTTTATAAGTTCTTTATTGGCGCAATAGCCCCACAATGGGCAAAGGCCGTCTGCCTACTTGGCAGACACAGGAGTTTTTTTTTATTACGGATTAGGGTTGTCAGTTCTACACAAAACGCTCTACAGTCATATTAGACCGGGGCGTAAATGGCCAAATGTCTAGCGCTCTGGGGTTCAGTGCCACAGGTTTCAGGTTCGAGTCTTTATGGGGCCATGGTTGTTTGTAATGGTTCGGAATCCATTTTAAACCCTAGATACCGTGTCTAATATGACTATAGAGCGTAGGGCTGACAATCCTACCCCGGACAAGCCGTAACTATCGAGCTCATATGACCGTAGAATATTACAGACCTAATATGACTCAATCGAACTCACATCATTCTCAAACTGTAAAGGAGGCAACTCAGCTCTAGGCACAGTGATGTGGTGTGGCTAGTAATAATAATATTAGACCGGAACCTACGGGTTAAGTGCACTCCAAACTACTCCAAACATCCATGGCACATCCGGGATTCGATGGGGATACTGTGTCACCGAGCGCCATATCGTTAGTCACTAGGCCATCAAGCTCCTTATTTAATAACTGCAGGAAAATAAAAACATATAAGTTCTTTTAAAAATAAAATTTTCTACATTTTATTTAAATTCAAAAAAACAAATTATATACATGTTTTTATAATATTTATCACAAATGTTATAATAATTTATGGTAGAATATTTGACTTTTATATAAATATTTGACTTTTAGATCAAAAATTGTGTTGTAAATAAAAATGTTACTGATATATTTTATATTTATTCTATTATTGTAATAAAAAAACGAGTTTATTACAATTAAACTAAATCATAATAACTTTTTAATGATAAAAGTTATCAAGAAAAATTATATAAAATCATTGTATTACGAAAATATTTCAATGATTTAATTAAAAATTTGCTATTAATTATTCAATTAATTACTTTCTCAAACTAAAGTTTTTAAATAAAAACTCAGAAATTAATTTTTGGTTTAAATCACTTAATCAAGAAAATCTTTCACAAGTTTTTATTTAGTGATTTATATTTATATTTTTATATTTTTTTGCTTATTGTTTTATTTTTATTTATTTATTTTTGTTCTGATTCATTGAATCTCCTCATAAACTACTCAAAAACTCATTTCCGCTAACAACAAATTTCTTTTCATATTTCGTGTAAAACTTTATCAATTTTATAAATACCTTACTTTTCTTCATAGTTATGATACATTAATATTTAAAGCAACTGAACTCATTACGGTATAGATTATAGCCTATAACGGTACGGCTGATCACTTCTTTCTCTAAATCACCACTTTTTAATGATAACCAGGATGATAATACTTAAGTTCCAGTAAGTTAAGTATCGGAAAACACTTAAAACTAACAGAACAAGAGATTAAAACGTAAGATGGGTTGTCTACAGTAATGGATTACATGGAGATGGTTGCATTTAAGTTGTTTTGGTTATTTACAGGAACTCTACCCCAATTCCTGCTCCCACGATTGTAGCCCTCATAGTCGTTATTGGATCCACTTTGTCAATTATTGCTCTTTCTCTGTCCTTGTTCATCTTCTACTTCAAGTAAGTTGCATTATTTATTTTTCTTAAAGTTGCATTATTTATTTAGTTTTAATTTGAAGGGTACTGTGCTTAAAACTAAGTGTAGCTGTAATGTATAATTATGAAACAAATCATCACTGTATAGTTTTTTGTTACTGTTGTATTTTTAGGGATTGTATTTTATTATTATGTAATAAAAAAAAGATATTTCTACATTTAAAAATGCAATAATCACTTTTAAAATTACCGATAAAATTGACAGATGTTTATAAATTCTGAATGGCGACACTAATTAAATCGCAATCGTTGTTATTGCGCAAATGATACGATCTTTGATTTAGTATAGCTGACCTTCTGGTGGATTTTCTCTACATATTAAAATCTGGGGCCTGATGGCCAAATGACTAGTGCTCTGGCTCTCTCGGTACCACACGTTTCGGGTTCAGTACCTACGATGCTATGGATGTTTGTAAAAACTTAAGCTGTAAGCTCCAGTCTCATATGATCGGGACCTTCAGTCTACGGTCTCATAGGACCTTAGAGCGTCACAGAGCCCATTCAGCTTTTTCTTCTCACCCATATCCTTCCCAAACTGTAAAGGGGCAACTCAGCTCTAGGCACAGTGATGTGATGTGGTGGAGTAATGATATCACGAGTCATAAAACATCAGCCAATCAGAAACCTGATCTCCTGCTCTCTTATGCTTTTGACTGGATTGCGTTCTATACTAGGAGATTTTAGTATTTAGTAGAAACCTACTTTTCTCTTATCAGCGAATAATGTGTGAAGAAACAATATAGTAGTGGTATAGCTACCAGCAATATGTAAATACCTCACAATTTTTGATGGAAACATTTGGCCACGCCTTTTAAAGTACCGACATAGCACCTAATGATTTTCCTGTTTTCCTTCATTTAAAGTACTTACTTCGATGAGATTAAGATTAATCATTAATGAACTAGCTGATTTACCAAGTGATTTAATTAGTGCAAAAAGTATCTTCCAATGTCATCAAAAGTACTTATAGGATAGGGGGTCTATGAAAAACATAATTCAATTTGTCAAAGTATGGAATCATTAACAACGTTTTGTTTATATTCTGTTGTTTATTTTGATAATCAGCCACCCCTTTTTCCCTAAATGTCCTTTGCAATTAGTATTATAATACTTGGATGTATTGAAGTAATTACTATCATTTCATTGCTATTAATATTGAATTGATATTAATTACTTTTTGAATACACGATGTATTGTTTATAATAGACAGTGTATTCAAAAAGTTCCAAGATGATCCCATACACACCATTTGTTGACATTTATTATTAAGTTTACATTTGTTATTAAGTATTTTCTCCTCTAAATCCAATGCAACACTTGGAAATAATGTACAGAATGCCTACACTATTCCTATGAGTTCCTATATCATAGTTGCTTCAACCCTCTCCATGGATGACAAAGGCTGTCCCTTCTCCTGCAAATAATTGTTTCTTTGGCCGGTTGGTGGAGTTGAAACTTGATGTTTCGATTATGATCCGTAGACTAAACATCAAGGTAGAGTGAAAAAGAAGTTGGCGGAGGAAAATTCCCGTTCTGACAGATGGGGCCATCATTCATCGACAATTTCTTCATCAAGGTTTAACTATGGCTGCGGCATTCTACAAAGATGTTTTGACAGGATTGAATGTGGCATACTTATAAAGTCTGCTTTATTGACAGCCGAAATTGGCACCTTTTGCACGGCAATGCATTATTTAATAAATCCATTTTATAGCAATAATTTTTGTCGAGAAGGCAAGTTGTGTGCATCAACCATCCCCTCACTTACTAGATCACCAGATGAAGAGGCAGCGAGTACGAGTCGATAAATCTAGGTTACTATAGACCGCCCACCCCCAAGGCACACGGTACATCAGACCGGCATCACTACACCATTCCCGAACAGTACTTCCCTACTCAAAATTAAAGTAGAACTTCCTCAAAAGACCGTTCGCATCCAAGTGGGTCCAACAGGACCAAAGTATCAAAATAAAATAGCCTAAAGATTGACTGAAAAATTTGTAGACACCACCAATCAAATGTTGTTGTTGTTTTTTCATTTTATTTTTACAATAAAGACAAAATAATAAATAAAGAATGCAATAAGGAAAGGCAGGAGTATAAAGCTCCTGAAGTTTAAAAAGCTTTTTACAATATATGAAATAAAGGAAATACAAAGTATAAGGATAGAAAGTGAAAACAAAAATAAAGTTACTACGAGTGTGTGCATATTTAGAGAAGAATCACGAAAGTCCGTTGCAATTCTTCAATAGCATGTTCCTAAACTTTTCTGCATAATTGCCCCATATGGCCTTTCTAAAATCTTTGCTATGAAGTAATTGTCTTATAGACAATTCGGTAGAAGTTTTTGGAAATTCTTTTCAGTCGGTAGTCTGTCCAAAGTTTACAGGTACGAGTCGATAAGGATTTCCTTCTGCAAATAATTGATTCCTGTGGCCGTTTAGAGGAGTTGAAAGTTGACGTCTCGATTATGATCCGTAGACTAAACGTCAGAGTAGAAAAGAAGTTGGCTGATGAAATCAAAAACTATGCTCGTCACCTTCTTTACAGAAGGGCATCATTATCAAGAATTTCGTCATGAAGGTTTATTTGTGGTTGGGACATTCAACAAAGATTTTTGATCGACTTGAATGCGGCATAAAAGGCCTGATTTGGTACCAAAATCGGTATCCTTTGTACGATAATGTACAGTCTAAAAGTTCATTATTGAGAGTAATTTTTGGTAAATAGACGAGTTATGGGAATCAACCATCTCCATACTCACTAGATCACCAGATCGAGGGAAAGCGGTACGAGTCTATACAGGAGATTGACAAGTCCTGTGACATCGGAACTCAATCGAGTTGAATGGAGTCGTTCCAGAATTCGTTCATTAACCTGCACACTAGTTCTAAGCTCTGTATTGGATTGGGAGAATACAATGTAGAAGTTTAATGTCAAATGGAGGTGTATACTCTGTGTTATATGGTCTGTGTGCATTAAATTCTGGTACTTTTTGAATACACTATTATAATATTTATTAATAAATTAATATATTGACATTGGATGCAATTTAAATTCTGTTTATTTTAATTTTTAAATATTTTTGGCTGAAATTTATATTTAAATGCTTATTAAATAAATCTCTGAATTTTGCTCTCATCTCCCACCAAGCGAGTATTTTCGTTGAAAGCTTTATATTTTATTGAGAGACTCTAGTCAAAATACTGGAATCATAAATGTATATTTCATACAGTTTCAATAGGCCATGAAAATGAAATGGATGTCGTAGTGAATTCATTTCAAGCCATTTTCATATTGGAAATTATCATATTTCTGCTAATTGGAATAAGAGCGGTGAGTTATTCTTTAATAAAGGGAGATGCAGATATTTGTAATGACAATGATATTAACTTAAAATTTAAACATTAATTTAAAGTGAAATATTCATGTAATTTTCAAATTAATATTTATATTATATCAAATATGAAATGGAGTTCTATTCTATGAATTTTAATTCTGGAGTTACGACATGAATATAAATATTCATAAACTGTACTGATATCGGTTTCATAAGCAACGTGTTTATGAATCTTCTTTTATATTGAGTATATTAGTAACTTTGTTCAACAAAATTACTTGTAAATTATTCAAAAAAAGATTATAGTCATTTGTTATTATTTAATTGTCCTTATTGGTTGTAAATGAACAACATTTATATAAAAGTGTGCCCGACTCGTGGTTCAGGGGTAACGTGCATTGCTAGAGAGCATTGGGACTCTGATTAAATCCGCTGGGGAAACTGTTGTCCACTGAAAATCCACTGTTTCAAAAAACGAAGCAACTTGATAGTTCTTGAGATATTCAGACTCTTGCCTCGTTAACCGGACCACCTGGTGGGAGTATTCCGGGTTTTCTCCCGTAATACGCAAATACAGAGTATCCCCCTTAAAGTCTTACCGGAAGGCACTTCCCCTCCATCTTCAGCGACACGCACCAAGTTAGATTTCTACCTACGGGTGCTCCAACACAACAGAAGCTGCCCCCTTTTCCTCCATCTATCATTATACTACTCATGGGGTATTCCGTCGCACACCTCAGGAGACTGAGGATTAGACACAACACATATAGAAGAGTAACTAGACAAAAAGATAAAGGATGAATCGACTTGCACAACGTATACAATTTTTTTTTGTTCATAATGAATGAAAATTTTATTCTATAGCAAGTCCATTCTAAATCAAATGTTTTCAACACCTTTCAAATTTTAACACACGTTTATTCTAAAGAGATACATTTTTATCCAATGTGTCACTGAATTAGATTTCCAAATGGGGAAATTTTTTCTATTTTCTTGAATCCATTTTTCTGCAGACACTATTGAGCAAAAACAATTTTCTGTAAGTAATCAATAGGCTGCAGTAGCTGTAAATGGTTTTTATGGTACGAAAGCAACTGGTTTGAGAAGATTGAAGCGAGTAGAGATTTCTTATATATTCGCACATGGAGGGTCTTTTGCATGACGAAGCACCGTATATTCCATTTCAGACTTTCATGTCATTCTTCACGGTACGCGTCTCCAAGAAAACCATTCCACACCATTTTGATGTCTCTGTGTCTGATGGTTTAGAATACGCCCCATCAAGTAGCTCTCATGGTATAGTACTCAATGTCACAAACGTTGTCTTTTTTGTCAAACGGTGGTTTTCTGCATTGGTGGTTTACAAAAATCTACAACAACGCTCTCTGTGGTATTAATTGCTTTTCATATCTCGCTTTTCTATTTGATCATTATTCATCATTAAGTAACATTTCCGTTCAAGAAATTTGTATACAAGGTAGGCAATCAGATTGTATATTCACTCAACTAGTCATTTAGTTCCATTATTTCACCGAGGATTTTATTGCGAATCACATATAAGTCATATTTACAAAACTAATAAAAAGACTAAGAGACTAAGATATTGCACAACACAAAAAAAATAGATATTGCATACAACTAATTTTATTGACACTTTTATCTGAGGTGAAAATACTGATTTATTACTAATTTTAGGTTCCTGAACGAATATGTCAATGAAACTTTGAAATGGGCTTTCATTTTTAAGATGTTTGTACCATTAATACTACTGTGTCCAAAAAGTAAAACCAATTTTTAAATTAAATCTCCCGGGCGTATGGTATTTCATTTTTTTTCTTTTTAGGTTGTTTGCACTGTCCTTGACATCTTTGTGAAATTTGACATCAAAATATTGATTAGTGCTTGACTTAAGCTTGGTTTTATGAGACGCCAAAATTGATTCCGGCGATTTTTGAAATGTCTGAATTAATTGAGCAAGAACTTGTGTTAAATTTTGCGGAAACATACAGAATGTTGTTGTAGGCATTCGGGGAGCATCCAAACATCCAGTGTCATCCACTAGAAGTTAAAAAAATGTATTTGAACTGGAGTGGATGAATAAAAAAAGTATTTCATTAACGATTGAAAACTTGAACTAGATATATATAAGGAGAGTGTGAGCTAATAGAAGGAATTTAATAAGCAATAAAAACTTCACAGTATTCTCCTCTTTCTAGATGAAGCAAGAGATTTGTTTTTATGTGTAGCTATAGTAGCTATAGCTATAGTTTATGTTAGCTATATTTCTGACAGAATTAAAACTATCAAATTTAAAAGGGCCAATTGTGTCATTGAATTCATTAATTGTATATTTATAGAGGAGTCAAATATCAAAAATAAATCTTAATTCTCTAAAATTAAAAAAAATATTTTTACTTGTGATGAAATTTTACATGGATGTCATTATATTAGAATAAAATTCATTTAATATCCTTCTCATTTAGGATAATGGCGAGTTTACATTGATGATTAGTATAAATCAATTGACATGAAGAATTAATTACTAAATCACTTTTATTGTTTAGTATATTATATTTGTATTGCATTAAGAAATCTCTTTGGCTCTTGGCTGAAAGAAAGGCGTTGTCTTCAAGATTTTTGCCTATCATATAATTGTTTTCTATGAGCCCCATACTTTTTGATATACAATGCATCTTAATTTTGCTCTCGTTTTAAAACTATGTCCTCTGGTGATATTGACTAGCACCAATCCAGTCCAACCATTATCAGAACCAGTCTGTTAACTATTACCAGTCCACCAGATATTAACTATCACCAGTCCAAAGTGTCATTCAGTAAAAGATTATATTAGGGTTCCTATCGTTTAAAGTAATGGTAACTGAAATATTTAATATTTTATGCAGATAATATTTTTGAATTGTGAATTTTTTTTGTATTCTTTGCTGATAATTCAGTATTTAAAAGAAAGCAATATTAAATTTCATGGACGCTGGCCAAATCCATATCATATAATAATGTTAAAAAACATAATTTTGCTGTAGGAAAATTATATTTTATAACAATAAATTGTAGGATCTCTTGATCGCAGCAATACGATATCTAAATCAAAATTAAATTTTGTGTTGCGATAAATTCAAAGAAACGAAATCATTTGTACGAAAAATGGTACGAAAGTGTTTTTTTGTTGTTTAAATTCCATTGTTGTAAAATTAAATTATATACAAGAAAAAAAAACTTGACATTCTTAAAAATTTTAAGAAAGAGAATAAAAGATTCCGATTTTTTTTCCTGACTTCAATAACAAAAGACGCGCAATTCCGTGAATAACAATGGTTTTTTTTTTCCTGCTACAAAACCCACCCAAGGGGTCTTTACGCCTTTTCATCTATTACAATATTTATTTATTCTAACGAACGCTAAATTTCTTCTAGGTGTTTCGCGTTTGATCTCACTTTCTTCGATGCAGAAACGGTCCTGTAATACACATAAAGAAACTCTTTTCTTTCCGCCTCAGTGCTTCCAATAGCACTCACTGCCCTCCAATTTTCTAAAAACCAACTCTTCAACAAATAGTTTGGCTTTGTCATCATAAAAGCAAATCTCTGCAAGTAATGAATAAGGATGCTATTTCCCCTTTTTGTTGCGAGCATAAAAGTTCGACGTTTCATCATTAGTTGTCGAGAAGAATCGATATTTGTTTTCGGGACCACATGTGCTCGCTTTCTTGCATTCTGTTCCCTTCTTTTGTTATTGATTTGACTTTCCTTCGGGGACCATCTGGAGCTATCGGACTTTCGTTCTCTGCCTCCCCTTTCAGGGGGCTATTAGAAGAGAAAGCCTGTTGCCAATATCACAGATCTATTTCACCAATTCAGTAATCAGATCTTCATCTGAATATACAGTCATACATCCACATACTGATCAGATAGTACAGCCATGAACCCATTTAAAAGTCCCTAAATACAAATCGTAATCGCGTCAGTTAGGACAAATGCATGTATGTAGTATAAGAAGTACAGTTGCTTTTATGAGAGTGGGATAGTTGCGCCAAAAATTTGTAATAAAAAACATTGATCTAGTAGAAAAAAATTCATACGATATTGGAGAAAAAATTTGCAAAATCCATCATTTGCGGAGGAATGGGAAAAAATCCAACTACCATCTTGCACATAAAACTTGGCTTTATGAGAATTATCTAAAAGGGATGGACAACAGTTACAGCCTTCATATACTTAAATAACATTTTTTTTGCCATGAAAGATGAAAACAGGAAATTTTCATTGGTACACATATTTGTAAGGTTTTTGAGGAAGAACAGTTTTGATAGAATGCTCCAATAGGATGAGAAAGAAGCTTGGAATATTTTCGCTTTGTGGAAACGAATTTCTTAGAAATGTGAAGTCAAAGAATTATAAGAAACTAGTGATGGACATGTTGTCTGTATACAAGAAATTTGATTGTCCTGTCTCTAAAATGCATTTCCTGCAGTGTCATTTGATTTCTTTCCTAAACACTATGGTCAGGTAAGCGATGAGCATGACGGAAATAAAGAAAATGTACAAGGGACACTACTTTGTTGACATACTACAAATGGAGCGTATACAAAGGGCAACAACAGACTTAAGCGACAATCCAAGAAACCCCTTAATGAAAAGTAAACTGATGCATGCTTTTGTTAACACATTATTTATACTTACTACTGTGTCCAAAAAGGAACACCAATTTTAAATTTAAATCTCCGGGCATATGGTATTTCAATTTTTTTTTTTCTTTCTTTGAAATCAATGAAATCTTAGTCCATGAAATCTGTGTGAAATTTGACATCAAAATATTCATTAGTGCTTGAGTTACGCTTGGCTTTGTGAGACGCTAAAACTGATTCAGGCGATTTTTGAAATGTATGAATTAATTGAGCAAGACCTTGTGTTAAATTTTGTTTGCGGAAACGTATAGAATGCTGCAGAAGGCATTCGGTGAGCATTCCTATATGGGAAAGAAATGTTTAGAAGTGGTATAAACAGTTCAAAGAAGGCAGAGAACGCGTGGAAGACGAAGAGCCCCCTCTGGTCGGCCCTCAACATCATCCGAGGAAGCTCACGTTCAAAAAATTAAAGATTTGGTGCTTGCAAACCATCGATTTACAATTAGAGACCTTGTTGGTGATGTTGAATTTCAAAAATTTCCTTTAAAAGATGTTTTAGACCTCAAACGTGTCAAATCTTCCTTGATATCGAAAATACTGAATGCTCCAGCTCACACTGCATTGATTCTTTCGTGTCAGTTTCGCCAAAATGTTTCATTATATCAACAGGGGTTGATATGGAGAAAAGCTGGCAACCTTACGTCGTAAAAACAGCCTTTACTGTCGTGAAATCTGAAAATAGGCAGACTGTCTTGGTCCACCATGGGGCTGTTACGAAAATGATGAAAAGAATCAGCATATTAAAAAAGTTTTTTTCCTCTTCATTTTTGCAACAGCACCATGGTGGGCCAATGGTGGTAGCAGATTGCAAGACAGGAGATGCTTTCTTTTACAGAATTCGAAATACGAGATGTTTATATTTTACGGGGTAGGGTTGTTAGCTCAACGCCCAACAGCTATATTATACCAGGACCTACGATTTAAAGAGATTCAGAACCACTACAATCATCCATGTCTCCTACGGACTCGAACTCGAAACATGTGGCACTTCTGGACTCAGTCATCAGGCCCCCTATGCTGATTCTAACGAAAAAAAAAAAAACGAACGATAAATGTTCATTTTAAAAATTAAAAATGTAAAGCAAATTTTGCATACCAGTCAAGTTTAAATAAAAATTTTTAATTAAAATAAAAAATTATAGTTACAATAAAAAGTTTGTATAAACTAAATTGGTCAGTTGTAAAGCTAAAATGAAAAAAGTTTTTTTTTTATGTAAGTCTTTAGAATATATAAATGTCAAGAAAAGTTTCGTGGAGAAAAAGAGTTTAAATTTCTCAATTCTTGTATCTAATAGAACACTAAAAAAACTATTTATATGTTCCATCTGTATTTTCCCAGGGTATCTTAAATTCAATAAAACGGATCATAAGAATTCGTTTTTAAAGGCAGTTCCTTTAAAATTCTACTTCTATCCGAGCACTCAACAAGAACGATTGAAACAATAATTTTATTCTTTTAGAATAAGAAATGTTCGCTCTTACATCGATCTTCGACGTTCGAAAATTTGAAAGCCTTCGAACATTTCATATAGTCTTTTCACAAATGCAGATTGAAAGATTCGAGAATTTCGAATTCCAGCCAAGGAGGAATGGATAGATTGTGTTGTCAAGCACCGCACAGCAAAATTGATCTACATTTTATTTTATTTATTTTGTGATGGGAGATGTTTACAAGTTTTGGCAAACAGGAAATAACTACGAGTTTTCCTTTTTTACAGAAAAAAAGTTTTGTAATTTTAATCAACTATTTTGCATGACGACTTAAAAGAGAGTTCCGAATTATTCGAAAGTAGTTCGATTGTTCTGAAGAGTTGCGCAAAAAGTGTGGTTCTGTTTTTCGCTGTCAGTGGTTTCTATGAGTTTTTCTTTTTACAAAAACATTTTTTGTAGCTTTTATCAAACATTTTACATGGGGGCTTAAAAAAAAAAGATTTTGGAAATTATTCAAAGGTTGTCTGAATTGTTCTGAAGAGTTGCACAAAAAAGTATGGTACTGTTGCGTTTCAATGGCTTCTACAAGTTTAAAAACTTACTAAACTTACTTTTTAATCCTACCAAATTATTTTTTTTACACACTCAGGTTTTGTAATTTTTTTCAACCATTTTACATAATAGCGTAAAAAAGAGTTTTGAATTATTCAAAAATTGTTCAAATTGTTCTGATTGGTTTGGTTTGTCACTCTATGGTCATCTGAGCACACGAGGGGCTAAACTGACCTGGATCTACAGTTTAAAGAGGATTCTGAGCCACTACAAAAAATTAATAATTTTAAAAATGTTGAAGATTCTTAACAAATTTTTGCATACCAATCAAGTGTGAATAAAAATTTTAATTAAAATTTTAAAAAATTATAGTTAAAATAAAAAAACAGTAGTAACTTATATAAATTGGTAAACTGTAAAAAAGCTAAAATAAAAAAAAGTATGGTTTTTTTTTTTATTGCGAGTCGTAAGAACTACTGAATGTCAAGAAAGTTTCATCGAGGAAAAGAGTTTAAATTTCTGAATTGTTGTATCTAATAGAGCACTAAAACACTCTTTACATGTTCCATCTGTATCTTCCCAGAGTATTCTAAATTCAATAAAACGGATCATAAGAATTCGTTTTTTAAGGCCGTTCCTTTAAATTCTACTTCTATCCGAGCACTCAACAGGAACGATTGAAACAATAATTTTATTCTTTTTTACTCTTCTTTAGAATAAGAAATGTTCGCTCTCATCGATCTTCGACGTTCGAAAGACCTGAAAGCTTTCGAACATTTCATATAGTCTTTTCACAAATACAGATTGAAAGATTCGAGAATTTCGAATTCCAGCCAAGGAGGATTGGATAGAATGTGTTGTCAAGCACAGCGCAACAAAATTGATCTACATTTTATTTTTATTTCATTTTATTTTCTTGTATTTATTTTGTGATTTGAGATGTTTACAGGTTTTGGCAAACAGGAAATAGCTACGAGTTTATCTCTTTTACATCAAAAGTTTTGTAATTTTTATCAACCATTCTGCATGATGGCGTAAAAAAAGAGTTTGAATTATTCAAAAGTCATTCGAATTGTTTTGAAGAACGTGGTTCTGTTGCATTTATGATGGCGTAAAAGAGAGTTTCGAATTATTTAAAAACTGTTCGAATTGTTCTGAAAGAGTGGCACATAAGCGTGGTGCTGTTTTTACACCATATTTTTATTAGATTTAGTATAGATTTTTTACACCATAGCGTTTACCAACTATTTTGCAATTTTTTTCACACAAGTTTTGGCAGACAGGAAACAGTTATGAATTATCCTTTTTTGCATTGAAAAGTTTGTAATTTTTTTCAACCATTTTGCATGATGGCGTAAAAGAATTTCGAATTATTCAAAAGTTGTTCGAATTGTTCTGAAGAGTTACATAAAAGCATGCTGCTCTTATGTTTTCAATGGCTTATAAAAAGTATAAAAACTTACTAAATTTACTTTTAACTTTACCAAATTATTCTTCTTTTTACATCCCCAGGTTTTGTAATTTTCATTAATCATTTTATATGATGTCGTAAAAAGAGTTTCGAATTATTCAAAAGGCGATCGGATTGTTCTGAAGAGTTGCACAAGAGTGTGGTGCTGTTGTTTCGTTTCAGACGTTTCTATAAGTTTTCTTTTTTTACAATAAAAAATTTTTTAATTTTCATCAGCCATTTTGAATAATGGCATAAAAGATTTGAATTATTCAAAAATTGTTCTGAGGAGCTCCAGAAAAGCGTGGTGCTGTTCTTTCGGTGGCTTATACGAGTTTTTTCTTTCTTACATCAAAATGGTTTGTAATTTTTATCACTCATTTTGCATGATGACGTAAAAAGAGTTTCGAATTGTTCAAAAGTTGTTCGAATTGTTCTGAAGAACTGCACAAAAGCCTGGTGCTGTTGCGTTTTCAGTGACTACTTCTACGAATTTTTCTTTTTTTCCACCAGAAAGTTTTGTAATTTTACCAACCATTTTGCATGATTTCATAAAAAAGTGTTTCGAATTATTTAAGGTTGTTCGAATTTTTCTGAAAAAGTTGCACAAAAAGCCTGGTGCTGTTGTGTTTTCAATGTCTTCTACGAGTTTGTCTTTTTTTTCCTCCTTTTTTTTTTTAAAGGTTTGTAATTTTCATGAACCATTTTGCATGATGGCGTAGAAAAGAGTTTCGAATTGTTCTGAAGAGTTGCACAAAAAGCTTGATTCTGTCGAGGTTTCAGAGATATCAACACATATTTTCTTTTTACACCAAAAGTTTTGTAATTTTTATGAGCCATTTTGCATGATGTCATAAAAAGTTTCGAATTATTAAAAAGTCGTTGGAATTATTCTGAAGAAGAGGACAAAAGTGTTGTTATGTTGCGTTTTCAATGGCTTCTACTATTTTTTATGATACCAAAAAGTTTTGTAATTTTTATCAACCATTTTGAATGATGGCGTAAAAAGAGATTCGTATTATCAAAAAACTGCTCAAATTATTCTGAAGAATGGCACAAAAACGTAGTGCTGTTGAGTTTTCTGGGGTTTCGACGATTTCTTTATTACAGCAAAAATTTTTAATTTTTATCAAAAATTTTGCATGATGGCATAAGAAAAGAGTTTCGAATTATTCACAAGTTGTTCGAATTGTTCTGAAGAGTTGCACAAAATCATGGTGGTGTTGCATTTTAAATGGCTTCTGGATGTTTCCTTTTTATGGAGAAAAGTTTTGTAATTTTTATCAACCATTTTGCATGACAGCGTAAATAGAGAATTATTTAAAAGTCAACAAGTTGTGCTAATTGTTCTGAAATGTTTCCAAAAGCGTGGTCTGTTGCATTTTCAGTGGCTTCTATGAGTTTTTTTTTTTTTGCTCCAAAACATTTTGCAATTTTCATCAACCATTTTGCCTGATGGCACTAAAAAGTTTCGAAATATTCAAAAGTTATTCAAATTGTTCTGAAGAGTTGCACAAAGGCGTGGTGCTGCTGTGTTTTCAGAGGATTTGTCAATCTAATTCAAGCAAATCCGGGTAAAGATATATAATATATTTCAAAAAGGATCCTAGATTTTGATAAAGCTCTAAAAGGTGGATTATCATTCTGCTTTAGCTTACCACCAATTTAACCAAAAGGTTACAAAATTTAACATCTAAACCAAGTCCAAGAACACGTGTGATCTCATGGAAGGTTGGAAAAGGAGAGCATCTTCTGCTGTGATGGAGCGCCCGTATTTAGAAATCTGACTTGGTTCCGTGTCACTGAAAAAGGAGGGCAGTGCTTTGCGGGAGGATATTCAGGTGGAACTACTCCACATTTACGTATCGCATGGTAGAATCCCCCTGAAAACTTCCATCAGGTAGTCCGATTAACGAGGCAAGAGTCTGAGTATAACAAACGTCATAGAGTCAACTCGTTTTTGAAACAGTGTTTACTACAAAGCAATCAGAGGATTAAACCTCAGCACTATTTTTCACCAGTGGGGCACGTTGCCACTGTGTCACGAGTCGGTATTCAGTTTATATTGATAGGAATTAAACAAAATGGAGAAAACAATAAAAGTGCATAAAAAAAACCGTAACGTCCACATTTGTCGTCACTGAGCATTAGTTGTAATTTGTAAGTGACATAATTTCATACCTTTTCCGGTCATAAATTATTCATTATTATTCTGGGCATTAACTATTAAAACTAACAATATTTAGTATATGTACTATTTTTATCAGATATTAACGATTTGTTCAAATAATAGACCAATACTGACAGTCGTAATACTGTTTTTTACACTATTTTAATATTCCTAACTTTACACCGTCAATACCGTTATCAGTGCAGATAGACCATGAGATTTAATGTAATTTTCTTGTTTAGAGATTCTGTAATGAATAACTTATTATGCAGAAAACAATAAAAATGCAAAAAAAACCCATAATGTCCTTATTTGTGGTCACTGAACGTTAATAGTAGTTTGTATGTGAAATAATTTTATGTATTTTCCGGGTATGAATTATTCATTATTATTCCTGGCATTAATTATTAAAACTAACAATATTTAGTATATGTACTATTTTTATCAGATATTAACGATTTGTTCAAATAATCTACCAATACTGACAGTCGAAATACTACTTTAAGCTATTTTCATATTGTTAACTGTCCACCGTGAATACCGTTATCAGTGTAACCAAACCATAGGATTTCTAATTTTCTTGTTGAGAGATTCTGTAATGAATAACGTATTATCCAATTATCTAACTTGTTTATCCAATTATCTTTTTATTAATGGCAGTAATTATAAAAAACTAAATATCCACATATGAGGTGAAGTGCGTCAAGTGGTTAATTAACATGTAATTTAAGGAATTGAGATCTATCTCAGAATCTATTGTGGTATGAAGACTGCGAAAGTTGTTGATCATCTGCCAATCGGATAGAGTGGCCATCAAAACAAATCGTTAAAAGTATTTAGTATAGCAGTTTATAGAGAATAATAAATAAAGGAGCTCACAGGCTTACGAAGAGAAAAGTTGGGGATTATAGAAAAGGCAAGAAACTATCAAGTGTGAAAGTGAAATAAAGACAGAAGGGTTAGTATAATTGTGACAATATATAGATTTGGAACGTGTATTTAAGAATGGAAAAGACTGTTATTACAAAATATCTTCTTTTTCTGAAGAAATTGGCATGTAGCTCTTGCACTGCACGATACACTCAGCACAATGTGAAGAAAGAATTATGGTCAGGAACCCAAAGAGGCTATTTACAATGGAAAACATCATCATCATCGGAGCAACAGCCGATGGTGGATCAAAAGCCATCTGCTTATTTGCAGAGTTTGGGACAGGAGATTTTTTCTTCTTAAGGGGTAGTATTATGAATCCTACACCGAGCCTATACAGTCATATTAGACCGGGACCTACGGTTTTAATGTGGATCAAACCGCTACAAACACTCTTGTCACGACCGTGACTCGAACCCGTAACCTTTGGTATCGAGCGGTAGAGAGCTGGTCACTTGACCCTCAGGCTCCCAGTTAAAAAAATAACAGCAAAATTTGCAAAATATTACGGTAGTTTAGAGTTGAAAATAGTATATTTTTCTCAAAATTAAACATTATGATGTGTTGGGATGATGAAATAAATGTAAACATTAACAAAATGAACGATAAAAATTGCAAAAAATTTAAAAATAAAATATAAATTCAGTTTTATTTTAAAACAAGATCTGCATAAAATTAAAAATATGATCAATATGAAATATGCAACCCTAAATCACTCTGAATTGCAACTCCAGATACAGTTCAAAAGAATATCTTTAAAACGTCTTGCAGAATTTCAGTTGAAAAGTTTTCAGTTGTTGGTAAGTTATTATACAATAAAGTAAGATATTCTTTTAACCTTTTTTTTACAAAAATATGAGAAAATTAATTAATTAATTAATTAATGAAGTTCAATTTCTTAATTTTGACCGTCTGAAGTTTCACATTGCGTTGTTCCTCTGGTATTGCTGGAATTATACCCAATTCCTTATCTACATTATTGTCTTAATTGCAGAATATCAGGTTGGGGAAAAAGAAATCCATTATTTTTTTCGGTAAATGGCTGTCATGATCGATATCTCGTAAAATATCGATCGAACAATTTCAGATTTATGCCCTTTGGAAAGGTGGCATTTCGCACTAAAAAATTCTTTTACTGTTTTTAGAGTTGTCCATTCAGTTGTGAATTTCAGGATGTTAAAAATAGAAATCAACAAAGAGAAAATTCGGTAGATTTTACAGTTTTTTCTTTGATAAAGGCGAAAACGCAACCAGGCGGTTGAAATTGTGAATGATGTTTATGGTCCTGTGACAGTTTACAGTAACAGCCAATTCCGTGCTATTTTGGTTTTGTCGATTCCGCTCAGATATTTTTGACGTTAAGGATGCACCTCACATAAGTAGGACCGTCTTTGAAAACGTCGATAAAATCACAAAAATAATCGAAGTTGACCGGCATTTTAGCAGTCGTATCATCGCCTAGGAGCTAAAGATCGACCATAAAAAGGTTTTAAACCATTTGCACAAAGCTGGATTCAAAAGAAGCTTGATGTTTGGGTACCACACCAATTAACACAAAATAACATGATGAATTGAATTTCCATCTGCGAAGCCCGTCTCTATTGTCAACAACTGGACAATTTGAAGCTCGCGATTGACCAGAAATGACCAGAATTGTCCAACAAGAGAGTTGTGTTCCATCAGGACAACAAAGGCCATTCCGTCTATAGTGACTGACCAGAAACTCCGGGAGCTTGGTTGAGAAGTTTTTATGCATCCACCCTATAGTTCGGACCTGGCACCAAGCGGTTACCCTGTTTTCTTGATTTGCAAAACATCCTTAGTGATAAGAAATTGGCATTAAGAGAAGATTTTGAAAATCGATTGCTAAAGCATTTCGCCAATAAATACCAAGACTTCTATCAAAGAGGCATTATTAAGCTACCTTGAAAATGGCAACAAATTATAAACAAAAACGATGCACATTTGACCAAAATTGGTAATCCGAAACATGTTAAATAAAGTTCACTTAAAAATAATGGATTTCTTTTACCCCAACCTAATATATGGAAATTACTAGCTGTTCAATCGTAACTCTCTGTTCAATTTTATTTTTTTGTCACCTTTAACAAAACTCATATCGGTTTCATAAACACGCACACGCTGAAGAACACTTCAAACATCATAAACATTTTGGAAAACTGGAAAAAAAATACGTTGTAGGAAGGCGAGTGGTTGGAAAACAGCAATAGATGGAATACGCTTTTTAGGAAAAAAGATGGCAAAGGAAAAAAAAGGGGACAATACGTCCGAAGGAGTTTATGACGAAGAAGAATAGAATGGGAACATAACGGAATGGAAGAAAAAAAGTCCGGCAGCCAAGATGAAAGGAATCACAGAAGCACTGAGAGAAGAAAATACCGAAGCCTTTCCAGAAACTGGACTTTGCTTCTAAATCAAAGCATTTGAATTTTATTACATTTTAAAATATTTTTACATGCATTTTCGCATCCTGTCAGTTTTATGTATTGAAGCTAACTAATACAAGTCGAAATATAGCTAGAATAAGCAGACAAATGGATAGACTAAAAACTAGAATCTTCGACTAAAAATAGTTAAAATCTAGAAATAGACTAAATTCTAGATCTTTATATATTTTTAACTTTGAGGGATGGGGCCAGAATGGCCGAGTGGCTAGCACTCTGGCGCTCGGTTCCATAGATTTCGGGTTTGATTCCCGACGGTGCCATGGATGTTTGTAGTGGTTGGGAATCCACTTTAAACCGTAGGTCCCGGTCTAACAGGATCGGAGAGCATTGCGGAAGTATTGCTACTCCGCGTCCGCAGCTTATCTTCAAGTTACACGCACCTCCTGTGTACTGCTAAGTGAGTAACGTCGGCGCAGCGCTTTGCCTTAAGGCATCGAAGACAAGTGTCTAGGGTCTAAGTGTTTGCTAGCTGCATTAGAACAAAAAAATCTTCTGGAGATTAAAGAATTGGGATCCAACTCGGAAAGGTAACAGGCGAGAGACATTTGGTTTGTTGTTCTAAAATCTTTTTTGTACAGAGGTCTAATTGGACCGGTATCTAAAGTGGATTCCGAACACTAACAAACATCCGTGCCACCGACAGGAATCGAACCTTGTAGTACCCTAGGCTTCAGTGCTAGCCATTTGGTCATCTTGACTCTCAGACGGTGAGCAGTACTTCTGAAGACTGAGAAATTAGAAAGTGACATTTGAAAATAAGTAACTATAATATTACTTTTTGTACTGTGCAGTTTGGACAACTAGATTGTAAATAGGTGGGGTTGGGTTGAGATACTTGGGGTACTCATTTGAGAATTTACAGCTTTATTTACACAAGCATAAACATCACACACGTACAATTAGACACAAGCAATATTTAACACATTTAAAGACATATAGAATGTCTGGAAGAAATCCACTTCTAAGCCACTTAGGTACGCACAGAGTGAGCGAAAGAGATTTCCCTCTCTGGGCTCTTGTAGGCCAACTTAAACGAGAGTTTGGTTAAATATATATCCACTACTACTATTACACCACACTACATCACTGTGTCTAGAGCTGAGTTGCCCCTTTTACAGTTTGGGGAATGATGTGATGAGCCTGAAAACCCTGTGTGAACCTGTGGTACTGAGCTGAGAGCGCTAGCTACTCAGTCTACAGGTCCCTTAAATATAAGAATAATTCTGAAAAAAACAATAAACGCAAGTGATTTCAATATTTTCAGGCGAAGTATGGGTCTGAATGAAATCTCCATTTTATAATAAAAATTAAGATTTTAATCTAAAAATATGACAAATAATTTTTCTCTTTTGATTTTTTACTAATAATCACATAAAAAATAATAATTTCAGTGATTAGAGATAAATTCAGCGTGTATGATTCAGGTAAATTCAATAATTATATGTTAGATTCAATAGTTTTATAATCTTTTTGCTATAAGAAATCCAAACACTCTAATCTCTGTTTCAGAAACCGAAATGAGTTTTGTCAAAGTCGATAAATATAAAATTGAACAATGAGGAAAGATTGAACAGTTTTATTTTTTTAGTTTTTATTTGTATTTTTTTATTACAGATTTATTTTTTACTTTTTTTTTTTAATTCAATTTTATTTTTTTCACAGTTATAATAATATCAATAAGGCCTGGGAGCAATTCCAGCAATACCAGAGAAATAACACATCCTGAATTCTCACAGATTTTCAAATGAGGAAATTGAATTCAATTTATTACTTGATCCACATTTTAGCAAGGGGGAAAACATCGAAAGGAAACTATTTTGAAAGCTAATAGTAAAATCTATTTTGATCGTATAATAGTAAAATCTATTTTGATCGTATAATAACTTACCAACAACTGAAAACTTTTCATAAACTTCAAAGAAACACAGACATATAAATTTCAAGTTTATTATACAGAGAAGGTTTAACGAATTTATATATGATTATATAATAATAATTTTAATTCCATTTATGCTTATAAGAAAATGCACATATCTTTGCAAATAAATAAATGTTGTTGAATATAATTTGAAAAATGTAAACATGTTTCCGCCTGCGTATTGAAAGAGCGCTTACTGTAGTCAGTAGGCCTCGAGACTCTCACCCAAGAGGAAGCACAGCTCAACCACGCTCTTATGTTGAGAAAGGTTTAGTTGATATATATTTGGTGTCTAGTAGCCGAGTGACTGACGCTCGATATCACAGGTTTCGGGTTCGAGTCTAGGAGGGCCATGGATGTTTTTAGTGATTCGGAATCATAACTTTTCAATCGTAGGTCCTGGTCTAACAGGATCGTAGAGCGTTGCGTATTATTATTCCGCGTACATAGCTTACTTCAAGCTACACGCACCTCCCCTGGGTAGTGCTTAGTGATTAACATCTGTGAAGCACTTGCCTTGCGGCATCAATGACAAC
>BPLR01001552.1:0-98223 GCA_021605095.1 Caerostris extrusa
TTTTTTTTGACTACTTCATTTTATTCTGGTTTTCTAGTAATGAACATTCTGACAGTTAGTTTAAAACTTAGTAAACGTGAAATTAAATGGCATTATGTATTTGAATTGTAAAAAATAAAATTAGTTCTAAAAAAATCATTAATCAAATCTAGCATCATAAAACTATAGAAATTTGTTTCAAAATAAAACAATTCATTTTATATAGAGATAGTAACTAAAATAATATCTTTAACATCAAAGTAACATTCATTCTTCTTCTTCATTGGCACAATAACCCCATGGTGGGCCAAGGCAGTCTGCTTATAGCAGATTTCGAGACAGGTGACGTTTTGTTTTTGCAGGGGTAAGTTGCCAGCCCTACGTCCAACAGTCATATTAGATCGAGATCGAGACCTACGGTTTAAAATGATTCCGATCTAAATTATATTAGGATCAAATATACTTCATTCCTGTGTCACTGCGTGCCAGTAAATCGGCTATCAGGGACCCAATAACATTCATTATTATAATAAAAATTTTGTGTAAATATAAAAATTTATAAACTATATTTTGTTCTATAAGTAATTGATAGATTTAAAATTTATTTTGAAAAGGGCCTTATGGCTGGCGCTTTGGTGCTCGGTACCACATGTTTCAGTTTCGAGTCCCGTCGGTGTCATTGATGTTTGCAGTGGTTCGGAATTCACTTTAAAACGTAGATCCTGGTCCAATAGGTTCGTAGAGTGGTGTGGGGGAGTAGCGTTACTCGAGTCCGTAGCAGATCTTCAAGCTACACGTGCCCCTTGGGTAGTGCTAAATGAATAAAAGCGTGTGCAGTCCTTGCTTATGGCATAAAAATTAACGGTCTCTGTATTGCTAGTTGCATTAAAAATTTGAATGCATTTTATTCCCCCATTTTTAAAACGTAAATGCTGTTACTAATGAAAAAAATTAACACATCTAAGTAAATTAAATTAAATGAGCCTAGTTTTACTTATTTTACTACAGTTTGATTTCTAAGGGCAAAAAAAATTTCCTGATAAAATATACTTTATAAAAATCTACAATTTATTTTAAAATTAAAAATGAACTTATATGAAATATCCCAACTCCACATAGAGATATGCTTGTGAGATTAAATATTTGAATCGCATTAAATTCAAAGCGGCAGCACCTGTTACCAACATATCCCGGACGAGCACTTCACAATCCAGTGCACTTGGATTAAACGAGTCGTATTAATGTCGTTAATTAAATAAGCGATATGTCTCCGGTTCATCGTGAATAGAGTCTCTCGAAAAACGAACATTCACCCGAGAAGGATCACGCTGCTTGAAACTAAGTAACAAAGTTCCGAAAGACGAGTGCATCCCTTTCATGCAAATGTGGAAAAGGTATTTAGGAATTTGTGTTTACTGGTTACGGTCCGCCAGTTTTTAAAAGATCCACTTAGCATATTTAACTGACTGAATCTAAAATTCATCCAAACTGACTTTCTGCCTTTAGACGAGTGGCTGTAAATTTCTAATTTTCTAAAGGGTATGCCAATATTCTTCCCAGCAAGTAGTAATACTTTTAGTAAAAGGCGTACAAGAGGATTCGTTTTAGAAACAATTTGATATACTCCCCGCCTCTAAATCCATCAAGCCTAAAGATGAATTTTGTAAAAAGAAAATAGCTCTTCCATTACCTAAATATTCCAGACTATTTATGATATTAGATCGAGATTTTGGAAACCTGATGACCAATTGGCAGACTCTGGCCCTTGGTACCACAGATTTCAGGTTCGAATCCTGACGGTGGCATGGATGTTTGTGAGTGGTTCGGAATCCACGTTAAACTGTAGGTATCACGGTCTAATTAGCCGAAAATGTGTAAAAAAAACCGTAGAGCGACGAACAAAAACAAAACCACTACAGACATCTATGGCACAACCAGGACTCCAACCCGAGCGCCAGTCCCTCAGTCATCAGGCTCCAGTACCATTCATTGTTATAATCAAATTTTATGTATATGTCAAACTAAAAGAACAATATTTTGTTGTATAATTAATTGATATATTTTATTTTTTAATGTATTAAATTCGCATATTTTTAAAAATGTGAATGCTGTTACTTAAATTTGTTCATTTTTTTTTTTATTAGCAAATTAAAATAAGTGGATTGAGTTTTTTTTTTTTTGCTATGATTTATTTCTGAGGTCAAAAATATGTTTATAAAATATACTTCATTAAGAATAACAATCAACATTTTTTCAAAAAATTTAAATTAAATTTGAAATATCCCTATCTCTACATAGAGATAAGCTTGTGGATTAAATATTTGAATCACATTAAATACAGGGCTGCAGCACCATGTTTTCCAACATATCTCAGACGAGCACTTCCACAATCCAGTACACTCGGATTAAACGAGTCGTATTGTGTCGTTAATTAAATAGCCGATATGTATCCAGTTCATCGTGAATGGAAGTCTCTGAAAACGAGCATTCACCGAGAAAGGATCACGCTGCTTGAAACTAAGTAACAAAGTTCAGACGAGGTGCATCCCGTCATGCAGATGCGGAAACAGTGGCCCAGGAAATTATGTTTACTGGTTACGGTTCTCAGTTTTTAAAAGAATCCACTTTTAGCATATTTAAATGTATGAATCTAAAATTCATCAAACTGATTTTTCTACTTTTAGACAGGTGGTGGTAAATTTCGGTTTTCTAAAGGAGTATCAATATTCCAGTAAATAGTAATACTTTAATAAAGGTATAAAGGGAACCTTCGTTTTAGAAACCAATTTGGTATATCACTCACTCCACCACTGAACACTAAGCCTAAAAATGTATTTTTGAAGAGAAATCAGTTCTAAATTTATTACCCTAAAATATTCTAGACTATTTATGATATTAAAAAATTGGATAAGTCTTTTGCCTGATGGCCAGTGTATAGCATTATTATTGGCCTGATGGCTATTGGTTTTTATAGTTCTTTTCATTTATGTAACAGCAGCATCCAGGAAGGAAAGAAAATGAAAAACAATTTGGAACATCAGAAATTATAAAGTTTACATTAAAGCTTTATAATTTTCAGTACAATTATTAACTTTAATAGAAAATATTTTTAAATATATTGACTCATTGTCAAATTATTTATCGAACACCTTGATGTTGTATAAAGAAGTATATTTTTATGATATAGCATTTTCTTTTGTTGGAAATGAACAGTCGCTTCAAGCTATTTGTACATAAACCGAAAATCATCAGAATATAAAACAGCTGAAACTTGTTTATGAATAACAAATTTAAAAATATTAAAGAATTTTATATCAAATAATGGAATAATTTAAAAATTTTTATAGTTTTGATAGATAATTAAAGACATTACATAAACTAAAACTTAATATGTAAGTTCTACGTGCCCTTGATAAATAAGAGATTTACAAATTTGAATTCATTTTGGCTGAGGATATAGAGAAAATGAGCATTTACTGTATTGATATATCAGCAGATTACAAAACTAATTCAAATATTTCTGGCAGAAAAAAAATTTTAAAAAAGTATTTGTTAAATTTTAAACATATTAAAAATAGTATTAGTTAAGAATCTCATATAATATGCTTAAATAAATGTCCCTAAATTCTAATTAAGATTTTCTTTACATTAAAAATTTTTGTAATAGTTCATTAACTCCTTAAAAATTGAAAAAATGATATGCATTATGAATTTCAGATTTCATACATGTGTTATTTAAATTTAAATAAATTGACATAATAGTAAAGATTTCTTTTTTTCAGTTATATTCCAGCAATTTGACTAATGTCCACACCATTTCTTTTACATTTGATCCGACGTACATTTCATTTTTCACGAAGAACAAAGCACTTCAAAACAACTTCTCATAAATCCATATTCACTCAATGTGAAGTTCAAACGACGTCTTTTATTTTTAAACAAAAAGTCCATTACGCCTCGGAACTAAATGGTACTTTTCGATTTGTACCAAGTTATGGTAGGCATGGGGTTTTTACAAAAGCGGAAAAAAAAAAGAGTTGAGTGGTTTGCTGTCTGATCCGATATACTCCGAACAATTTTTCGAAACATATGCATGCACTTTCTTACATACAAAAGCGATATTTAATTTTTTTTACTTGTTATGCTTTTTAGGAGAAATAGGTTTCTTCTTGTTTGCTGTAACAGCCACGAAGAATTTGTGTGGTTGTTTTATGGCTTTCACCAGAGAGCCTCAGACGGAATAATTTGTTTTTCCTCTGACAATTCGAGTCAAGTAAGTTGACTCTGTTTTTCAAACTGTTTCAGGAAACCGAAATGCAAGATGTCAATCTCGCATATCTAATAGCTTTTACCCAGACTCTCGCATATCTTTACTTTTCTTCATGCCATTATTTTTTAAAATTTCCGATAACAGTCATTTTAGTAAAACTAACTGGAAAGAAGTTCATACATTTCAATTAGTGTGCTATTACATATCAATATATACAGAAAAAGGCAATAATGTTAATAATGTCCTTAAAATGAATTATTAAAGTTTTTAAAGTCTATTGCAATTTCGAAAATTTTTTTAATTTAATAAAAATTATAAATTTAATGCAAATTAGTAATACTTTAATATGTTTAATATTTTTTTTTAAATTTTTTATTCTTTCTTAAGAAAAAAACTGTTATTATTTTTTTTTTTTTTCTGTTATTTTTTTTCAATTTTAGTATTCTTTTTTTTTAAATATGTTATTCTTTTTTTTAAAAAAAAATCTATTTGTAGTATGTTATTTTAAGATCCAAATAAAAATGATTTTTTTTAATATAAAGGTTTTTATTTATAATAAAATATATTTAAATCTTGGATAAAAATAAAATTCAAAGCTCAGTTTAAGTACTTTTTTTTTTACCCAAACTAAAAATATCTTCCATTTAGATGCATGTCTAGATATGAGAGTGAAACTTCCGTTTAAAATGATTGGTAGATGTTAAGTTTTGATACAAATTTCTGATGAAGTTTGCGGATTATTTCGATATTCCGGGAAATAAATTTCGAGTTTGAAAAATAATGTAACGATTTATATTTACATCTATTTAATTGAAATCATTAATTTTTTTACAATACTAAGCCGTTTGCATATAAATGTTATAAGCTGAATTTAATTTTGAAATCTTAATTGATTCATAAAACATTAGCCCTTTAAAATCATTAACTCTTTAAAAGTGAAAAATGATATGCATTATGATGTTCGAATTTCACATGTCTTTTATTTAAATTTAAATAATTCGACCTTACAATAAAGGTTACTTTTTTCAGTTATATCTCAGCTATGTTTCCAGCAATTTTGACTAATGTCACACCATTTCTTTTACAATTGATCTGACATACATTTCATTTCTAGGAAGTCGGAACAATACACTACCAAAACAACTTCTCATAAATCCATACTCACGCAATGTAAAAGTTGAAACGACGTCTTTTATTTTAAACAAAAGTCCATTACGCTTCGGAACTAAATGGTACTTTTCGATTTGTACCCGAGTTATGGCAGGCATGGGTTTTCCTCAAAAGCGGAAAAAAAAAAAAAAAAAAGAGTAGAGTGGTTTGCTGTCTGCTCCGATATACGACGAACAATTTTTAGAAACATATGCATGCACTTTCTTCTTACATACAAAGAGATATTTAATTTTTTTTTCTTCTTATGCTTTTTCTTAGGAAAATAGGTTTCTCATTTGCTGTAGCAGCCACGAAGAATTTGGGCGGTTGCTTTATGGCTTTCACCAGCGAGCTTCAGACAGAATAATTTGTTTTTCCTTTGACAATTCGAGTAAAAGTAAAGGTGACTCTGTTTTCAGCAAACTGAAATGTAGAAGTCAATCTCGCATATATAATAGCTTTTCACCCCAGACGAGTCATTCTTTTTTATTCTTTATGCTGTTCTTCAAAATTTTCGATAACAGCCCATTTTAGGAAAACTAACTTGAAAGAAGCTCATCTTTTTCAATTAGTGTACTATTACATATCGATATATACAGAACTGGCAATATAATAAATAATTTCCTTAAAATGAATTTTTAATTTTTTAAATGCCTATTGCAATTTCGAAACTTTTTAATTTAATAAAAATAGTAATTTTTACATGATCTTTTTTTTCAAAAATATCTATTGTTAATTTTCTTTTTCTAAGAAATCTGTCCATTTTTTTCAAAAAAATTTGTTGTTTAATTTTTTTTCAAAAAAATCTGTTATTCTTGTTTCTTTCAACAAAAGTCTACTTTTTTAAATTTTTTTTTTTTTTTTTTCAGAGAAAAATCTTTTTTTTTTTTCAAAAAAAAATCTCACATTCTTTTTTTTTTTCAAATAAATAAATTTTTACGTTGTTTGATGATTCAAATAAAAATTATTCCTATATGTTTTTATTTCTTAAATGATAAAAATATATCTACGTTTTTGAGAGGTTTATTTTGGATAAAAAATTTTCAAAGCTCGTTTTAACTACTTTTTTTAATACCTAAACTAAACTTATCTTCCATTTAGATGCATTTCTAGATGTGAGTGAAAAAATTCCCATTTTTAAAATGTCTGGTAGATGACACGTTTTGATAAACATTTTTGATGAAGTTTGGGGATTATTTTGATATTCGGGAAATACATTTTGAGTTTCAAAAATAAGACAACGTTTTATATTTATATTTATTAAATTGCATTTTTTTACAATACTGATCTGATTTTTTATAAATGTTATAAACTATATTAAATTTTGAAAACTTAATTGATTCATAAAACAATTTCTTTTATTAAATCTGTTTTACAAATTTATTGCAATTTTGAAACTTTTTAATTTAATAAAAAGTTTGAATTTAATTCTAATCAAGTAAAACTTTTTGAACAAATCCGATTAACCATCTTTATTAAGATATCTTTTTTTATATATTTACGTTTTTATGCTATTTCAATATCCGAACAGAAATGATTCCAAATATATAAGTTTTTATTTCATAAAATATAAAATATATCTATATTTTGGAGAGATTTATTTTGTATAAAAAAAATCAATGCTCGTTTTAACTCATTTTTATTTACCGAATCTAAAAATATCTTTTCTTTAGATAAATTTCTAGATGTGGTGAAAGATTCCCACTTTATAAAATATCTGGTAGATGACATATTTTGATAAAAAAAAATTTCTGATGAACTTTGGGGATTATTTTTGTTATTCTGGGAAACACATTTCAAGTTTGAAAAATATTTCAACGCTTTTATATTGACATTCATTAAATTTCATTTGTTGATTTTTTTTTTACAATACTGAACTGTTTTTATACATAAACGTTACATATTATATTAAATTTTGAAAATATAATGATTCATAAAACAATTTATTTTATTAAATCTGTTTTACAAATTTATTTAATTTCGAAACTTTTAATTTAATAAAAATGATAAATTCAATTCTAATCAAGTAAAACTTTTTTTTAAACTAATCTGATTCACTATCTTTATTAAGATATCATTTAAAAATTTAAATAGCTACGTTTTTATGTTATTTTAAGATCAAACAGAAATTATTCCTAATATATAGGTTTTTATTTCTTAACTGATAAAAATATATCTACATTTTGGAGAGATTTATTTTGGATTAAAAAAAAACAAATTCAGTTCTCGTTTTAACAAATTTTTTTATCCAAGCTAAAAATATCTTCCTTTCAAGTGCATTCGTAGATGTGAATGAAATAATTCTAGTTTAAAAAATATCTGGTATATGACAAAGTTTTGATAAAAAAATTTCTGATGAAGCTTGAAGATTATTTTGTTATTCCGGGAAATACATTTCGAATTTTAAAAATATTGCAACGTTTTACGTTTACATTTATTAAATTGCATTTGTTGATTTTTTTTTATGATACTGAGCTATTTTCATATAAATTTTATAAAATATATTAAATTTTAAAAACTTAATTGATCCATAAAAAAATCTTTTTTTTTTTTTTAAAATGTTTTACAAATTTATAGTAATTATGAAACATTTTAATCAATTAAAAATTCTGTATTAAATTTTATCAAGAAAAACTTTTTTTTAAACAAATCTGATTGAACATGTTTATAACTAAGCTTTTATGTTATTTCATGACCAAACAGAAATGATTCCTAATATATAAATTTTTATTTCTTTAATGATAAAATATACCCGCAGTTTGGAGAGATTTATTGAGGATAAAAAAAAAACAAATTCAGTGCTCGTTTTAACTACTTTTTTTTTCACCCAAACTAAAAATATCTTTCGTTTAGATGCATTTCTAGATGTGGGTGTATAAACATCTTAAATTCTCATTTTAAGAAGTCTGGTAGATGACAAGTTTTGATAAAAAATTTCTGATGTTTGGGGATTATTTTGCTATTCGGGGAAATATATTTCTAGTTTGAAAAATATTGAACGTTTCATGTTTACATTTATTAAATTACATTTGTTGATTATTTTTACAATAATAATCTGTTTTCATATAAGTGTTATAAATTTAATTAAATTTTGAAAACTTGATTGATTCATAAAAATAATTTATTTTCTTATGCAATAAAATAAAAATAAATCATATTTTGAAATATTTTTAAACATTATAATTGAAAATTAATTTTATAAATATTAAGTGCAGAGGATATTTTACAAATGGTATTGAAAATGTAAGTCATTTTTTAATTAAGAAATTATTTTACTTTAGTCTAATTCTAGATATATCTTAGCTTGCCAATCTAGAAAAAATGTTTTTATATAAATCCACAGAGGATTACATATGTTTGACGTGACATCCAATAAATCCTTATCAGCAGATAGTAGAAGTATTTTTTCCTAATGAAGCTAGAAATACATAGACAGTTACCTTTATTCCATAAGCAATGGTTGCACCGCTGTTACCCTTTTTAGCACTACACAGGCGGCACGTGTAGCTAGAAGATATGCTACGGACACGAGTAACACTACCCCCTACAACGCTCTACAATCATATTAAACCTGGACCTGCGGTTTAAAGTAGTTTCAGGACCACTACAATTATACATGGCACCGCCGGGACTCGAACCAAAACCTGTAGTACCGAGGACTAGAAGAGCATAAATGAATCATTCTAATTTCTAATTAAATATAATTTTGATTATATCCATTTCAGTTTTTTAGTTAAATGAAATATAAAATTGAACGTATATATATATAAACAATATTCATGTAATTTTAATTATAATATTATTTTCTGAGCATTTATATTCAAAGTCCAATAAAAAAATTCTAAAAAAATGCTTTACTACTGGGGATAACTCCTATGGCAATGAGAGAAATAAATAAAAACAAAACTTCAATACCAAGCGCTAATGATCTTCTTTCAATGCGATATTAAATTAAGAAATGCCAGGAGAGAGAAAATCATTTCTTGGTTAAATCCTAATTCTATGAATTCTTATTGTTTTTCAAAACCGAAGAAAAATTCTTTTGAAGAATTTCTAACCGAAAATATTTCCCATCAAAAAAAAAAAATATTATCATCAGATTTTTATTAAATAATTTCCGTGCTCAATATTTTGTGAGAATTAATATGCAAATATCTGAAGAAGACATCTAACTTTTATCTATTTAATTATAGAAAAAATTAACTTTTATGATATTTATTTGATAATATAAAATTAAATTTGCAATTTAGTACACATAATATAATAAACAAATTATATTTCAATAAAAATTTGATAGTTTTTACTACTAATTTTTTTGGTGAGTTTTAAATTTAATCGATGAATTTTTTGTTGAATATAATTAATAAAACATTTTTGTCTTGATGTTTCTGTACATTCTAAAAATTTGAAAGTTATATCTTGATGAATGAATAATTATTTGAAAGTTAATGAATTATCCCTAAAGAAAATTATCTTTTTTTATCGTTGATGGATCTCGTATAAACTGGTCAGCAAATTCAAATAAATACAAAATTAGTTAGATATACGAATACATTTATAGGCTCTAAAACATTTCAGATAATGTCAGCATTAAAAAATTGCAATTGCATATCATGTACTAAAGTGTTGCGAAATTTTCTCAGCACTGAGGTTTATAAAAAGCAAGATGAAAAAAATATTACAGAAGAATTTCTAATAATAAAAAAAAGATTTAATATAACCAATGAATAAATCAATTAATTTATTAAAGAAATTTTCTAAATCCATTAGTCCACTCATTCGTCTTATTTCATAAAACTTCTATAAAATGGCAGGAGTTGGGAGTTAGAGTCATAAGTTGGTATGCAAAGGTCGACTCAGGCCACTATCCACCACTATTTATAACACTGAAGTAGATTCCAAAACATTAAATAATAATAAGTCTGTTAAAAAGAACTAGCTTATTAATCTTCAATAGCTTCATAGGTGCAGTTTTATTACATATTTCATTGCAGGGTGGGTCTCTGAAGAGCCAAACAATAAAATGAGGGTAAAATATTATTTTAAGATCCCAATTTCGGCTAGCTAATGACAATCAATCAACTTGTTGTGACAAATTCTAATAAAAAAAATATGAATTGCAGTTACAGTTAAAATGAAAGTCTCTCTTAACGGAAAAGAGATAAAATGGCAGAAACAATTCTTAACATGGGAAGTGAATATAATGAGATATATGTGCCTTATCATCCTAAAAAAAAATTCTTCAAAAATATTTAAAAAAAAAATAATTTAGAATCTTACAAAAATTTTAAAACAAACCACATTTAATTTGAACAAAAATTACGACTACGCTGACACAAAAATGTAAATGTGATTCATTATGGTGCCATTAAAAGTGTCTTCTAATCTTTCAATGCGATTTTCTCCGTTTCTGAGTTTCGCATTTTCCCGCAAGTTTATTAACAAAGTTATGACTGTAGAGTTATAAAAATTTGCATGAAAGCTCTACTTATTTGTCTTTATTCTGTGAAACTCATTTTTGTAATAGGACCATTACATTTTAATATAGAGTGGGTTATTCAAAACCGAGGAGTAGATATATGTACTAATTCTACGTTTGTCGAAAAAAGCGTTTAAAAATGTTATGTTAAAAATTCATCACGGCATAAAAAGTTGCTTAGATATTTAATCGTCGTAAATTAGGAAATAAAAAAATGATGATGTTTATTTAGTCCTTAACAGATTAATGGCCTCATTTAAAAAAATACTTTAAAATTAATAATTTTATTGAAGCGAATACGTTGCTTTTCATACAAACATATTTGTTCAATAATTTAAAATTTGTTTTTGAAAAAGTCATCATGCTATGCACCATGGCATAAAAAAGGCGTTGGATAATTAATCGTCTTAAATTAAGAAATAAACTATATTTTTTTTTATTGTAATCCCTAAAAATTAGTAATCTAATTGGAAAATAGAATAGTATAAAATTAATTGCAGTGTCGATTAAATGCTTCAGTTCTATTGTCTAAAAATAATTTATTCTGTATTAAACCCCAAAGACTATTACAGTCCATAAACATTATAAAGGGAAATAGTTTTGTGCAACTTCTAGAAAATTTCCATAGAACTAATACATAAATAGTTACTACTGAGCGATTGGAGCATTGCATAACGATTTTTGTACAAGAGGGATTGCTACATAGAAAAGTTGTTTCCACAGTTAATCATTGAATGTGTTGACTGAGCAACTTATAAACGCATGCATCGATGATTTATTATACATTTATGACAGCCGTAAACAGTAATTTATGGAATAACACTATTTATGACTTTCGTTGACTTATCACAATGGTAAGCACATATTAAATCTCCAGAATATAATAAATCACAACCTGGTTGAGAATTCTCAACGACACTAAATCACGATGTTCAATATTTGTATGAATCAAAGTTAGTCCATGGGTGCATTTGCTGTGATTGAATTTTTTGAGATAAATTTTATGGTAATGTAAATTTTACTGTGCGTTATGCAAAAATTGTTAATTTAACAAAAAATTAAATTTCAGTATTTTATTGAAAGCATAAAAATTTGCTGGCTATATTATAGTTTGTGTTTCTCGTAAATTAGATGAAGATTTCGCCTGCATGCATGTAAATGTTAAGGAACTCTTACGAAGAAGTCATTAATTTGTTCCTTTAAATTCTGAGTTAAAGGAATTATAATATATATCGTGCAATAAAATGCTAAAATGTAAAAAATGTAATATTTTCAAACACCTTTTTTTTTGTTCTCTCTATAATTTGCATGGGCATTATTCCTTAGAACTAGAAACACAATCATTTAGTTCTGTATTCGCTCAATATGCAAAGAAAAAAAATCGTTGTATTCGAAATATAAAATCCCTGAAAGCTTATCCTCTGGAAGAAATTGTTCAAGGTCTGACATGCGCATATGCTTCAGAACGAATTTACGAATACTTAGACAAAACATAAATACAAAAGGTTGAAGGCAAGAGTTGAATAGACGTAAAAGAAAAATTTATTCCAAAAACAAAGGAATCATATATAGATTCAAGAAGTCATGCAAAAATAAATACTAATTAGAAATACGTTAATTACACCCTGGGATAGTTTGTTAAGAATTTATTTTGAATACTGTAAATCTTGTTTTTTTGCTGCTCGCAAACTGACTGGATTCGACTCAAAGACATATCTAGCGATGTATCACGATAACATGGATAGTAGACAGAATAGCATGGAGTCGGTAAAGTTCAAGACTGAAAAAAATATTCCGCTGGTGGTGATTTGTATCAAACATCAAATCACTTGAAATAACCTCGAAGAGATTATAATAGGATTATCGATTGGCTAACTGACTACAATCAATATTTTGTATATGCATAGTACCTGAGTGGGGTGATCCATTGCCCATTATATTCTTGTTAATTAATAGCATGGAAAAATTGGAAGGTTGTAAGATAATGTCAGAGTAATTTACTAAATCTTGGAAGAAATGTGAGGAAAGAAACAACAACCCAAATGAGCTGTGTTATGCTGATATTAACGAAAAAAATTGGGTAATTTTCGTATGGTATGGCTTATGGGTATTGTTTCTTCAAAAGCCATATTTTAAAAGAGTGATCTTAAGTTAATTTCTTTGTTTTCTGTTTAAAAGTAGTATTGTAACAGATGGAATTAATTCTGAGCAGTTGATTAATAAGAATTTTTTATGCATTTTTAATACTGATATTGGAGTTCCAGAGTGTAATTCTATTGATAATGAAGTGCATTTCCTTTCCTTTTGTCACACATATCAATTTCTGGAGAATTTTGAATATTAATACTGATATCAAGAAAACCATCTTGAAGGTTTTTTGTTACGGTATTTTTTTAAATTATATTGAAAATGTGACACAGCAGATCAACCATTTTAGATGACTGTAAATAATTAGGCCAACCACATAACTAAAAAGAATGTTTATGAATTAGACAGTAATTTTGTTCGAAATAGTATAAGTAAAAAGATTATCTAGTATTGATGAATGCATATTTCCTTCTGGAATACCTTGTTGGATGTAAAATATTTTACTATTGCAGAAATTATTAATAATGTAGAGATTAACAGATTAATCCAGTAATTAAAATTTATTTTAGAATATTTTGAGAGTTGTGGCAAAGTGAATTTAAAATATCTTAAAGGCTTTTAAGAAGAATGTTGTTAATATTCTATATATATATATATATATATATATATATTGCTAGAAGATTAATGTATAAATGCCGCATTTTTTGTTACATCGAGTGCAATGTAACCTTAGAGTTCGTTGCAAATAATGTTTACCTTAATATGTACTATTATTTTTTCGTTGTTGAAAGGAGTTACTGTAGCCTTGTATCGCCCATACATTGAAGTGTCACATCCTTCTTACCTCCTCTCAAACCCAAGAGAAGAACATTATGGGTTTTATGGATTTTACGTGTTCATGAGACAGAAAAAAAAACTGACCTCTCTCAATCCGGAAACTCAAAGCACCATCTATCAAGCCATTTTAAATTCTAGATAGATGATTATAAAAGTAATAAAAAGAAATATCTAGAAATATTGAGTGTTAGTCTTTATAATTAATGAGATATATTTCTCATATATCTCATTAATTATAAAGACAAACACTAAAAATACAAACAAGAAGCAATCGATTGTTAGCTATTTTGATTATTCTGGTTAGATTTTAAAATAATTTTTCTTGTTATAGAAGTTATTATATATGTGTTGGTTAAAAGTGTTGGCCATCAAGCTAAAAAAAAAAACAATTAAAAATCAATAAAATAATATAAATATTACGTGGGTATTCGTAAAAATGTAAAATCGTAAAAAAGATTTATGCGTTTATATTAATGAATTTTAATAGACATAGGACAGCATTATTCAACAAAGTTATTTCTCCACATATTTGTATAAAAGCTTCAATACTGGGAATTAAATTTGAAGTCAAACGTCATTCATACAGAATTTTGTATTTTGTGCCTGTACATCAAATGTCTTTAGTATATTCATTTTACTTAATCATTGATCTATTACATTAAATCCTCAAGATGAAAATAAGTAGGACGCTATTTCTTCTTAGAGTAATTTTAAGTGTTACTTCTATACAGTTAAGTGTTACTATTCTTTTTAAAAATATACCAAGTGTCTATGTTTTAGAAAACAACAAAATATACCATCAATGTTATCAAACACTTGCTCATTTTTAGACAATGTATGAAGTGTGTCCTTTTTCGAAGATAGGAATCAAGCATATAAATTATATGATATAATTTATAGCTTTTGCCTTTCTATTAAATTTATAATTTTGTTTAATATATTTTAATTTACATAATGTTCAAAAATATTATAATTTGTAACTAAAAAGTCAGTAGATTTACATTTTATTATCTCATACTTCCTACAGTCAGAAAGTGGAATATGACAAATGAGGCACGTCATTATATGGGAAGAATAATGTTCATACCCTGAATAGTGTTTATGGTGCACTTGCTGTTGTGGCAGAAGGCAGACGTTTAATAATGACGGTCATACCTTTGGCTTCATGACCCTCATAAAGAGTTGTGATAAAAGACTCTCAGCCAGGATGTAACAATGTTTATGTCTTCTATTTATGAGTTCAGGAGCAGAGGTTGGCTTCCGATTTGCTTACATTGTAAAACATGCTCCTATAGCACAATATTTATACAGTAAAATATATATTATATTAATAATATGCTTGTAAATAACATCTTTGCAATATTACATAAATTTACTTAAAAGGTGAAATAATAAAATATTACATTTAAAAAATTATTTTACATGCCTTTTTTTTTATAAAAATTGCTAGAATAGATTTATATTGTGATACCGTTTCCTGAATTCTCTGAAACTTCACATAATTAAGACAAACGGTTTATTGAATTAGTGTTTAAAAATGAAGATTGTACTATGTGTTAAATAAATTAATTAATCACTAATTTTTTACAACTCTGAAACATTTATTCAAATTTATTTTTCCAAATTTCTATAAGAACAAATTCGTCTTCCTGCTACAATCTTTTTTTTTTTCTAAATAACTTTCGTTTGCATACAAAAATGCGATCAATCTCTAATATTTTTTAATTTCTAGTACTGAATTATTTTCTTCAAATTTGTAAGAATTTGGTAATTGTTTGTTCAAGGAAATTCACTAACGCAAAGCTGTCTCCTTTCCTTTTATTTTTCAAAGATTCTCAAAAAATATACATTAACGTGTAAAGCATAAGCAACAATACAATTTTAAATCAGACAGCAATAAACATTTACTGTGGGGCTTTTTTTAGGTTTTCCTAGTTTTATCAGATAATCCTTTTTCGTTGTCCATGATGTTTAAAATCTTCACGGTCGAGGCTTGAGTGTTCTCTCTGATTGCATTTACTTCTGCAAAAGAGCCTGTTGGATCTGGTCTACCATGTTCTCCACCAAGGGGAGCACCACATGTTTGGCATATAAATAACAGCCTAAAGAAAATAAGTAAGGGCATATCTTTTGAAGAAGATGACCGTGAAATAGAACGAATTGAACATCCAGACCTCTAGAAAAGGAAAGGTTCGCATAAAAAGATATCTAGGTCAGCATGAGCTCATAAAGGGCCTGCGTTCAGTTGATACAGTGTATGTTATTAAGCAATGGGTAAGGGTGATATTAAAGATTTTTGCTGCAAGATTAAGTAAGATGGATAGAAGAAACATTTGGATTAATTCTAGATAGATTAGTAAAAAAAATAATAATTGACATCTAACTGATCATAATATTTCTTAAAAGACTGATCATCTCTTTAATAATCATATCGTATTTACATAAGAGAAAGTTCATTTCTGTGTTACGAACGATGTTATTCTTTCCTTCTGCTTGACAATCAGACTTTAAAAACGAACTTTACAGAATCAGCTTTCCAAAATAAACCAAAATATCCAAGAGATGCTTGTCTATAAGGAAAAGCTTATATGGCCAGTATATTAATAATAGACATGTTGGTGAAAATATGCCGGGATCAATAGAAACTAACAATAATTGTCATTTGAGTATGGCAACAGGTTTTCAGACGCTTTGAAAGACTGATCGTCTTTTTAAAAATCAGATGTTTTTTTTTTATATAAGAAAGTCGTTTTATTATTACGAACATGTCTGAACTTCAGTTTATATTGAAAACAAGAATTTCATAATTTCCTTCTAGTAACCTCAGAGAAATAAGCAAGTATGTCTCAGTGTACTTTGTCGGGAGAAAGAATTATGGTGAATGATATCACTGAGCATCACTTTCTCGAAGTATATATCGTTAATAAATTTCACTATTGTTAGCATATGATTTTTCTTATACCCCGCCCTTATATCCGTTCAGATTTCATTGTCGAGGACGATAACATTGTTCAAATCCGTGAGAGTATTTCTCTTAGTGTTCATGCGATTTAAATTTAAAAATATCAAACAATCAGTCCATTCGTATGATGTACAAACATTCTTGAAGTTCTTTCACAATAATGAAACGTTAAATTAAAACTCACAGATGCTACTTGGAAGGCAAATCAATGAAAATCTGTACTCTTTACTAATGAATTTAATTTCCTTTTTAATGAAACTTAAACTAGTTTTAGGTTAAGTCTAGCTGGAGTCGGGAACCATGATTATTCCTATTCATATCCCTCAGAGAAATTTATGGTCCAGTTAAAAGCGTGTTGCCAGGTATCTCTTTCGATATGTCTTGCTGATCAGTATATATCAGTATATCACCCACCTGACACCGTTACTATTGAGTTACGACATATATGATTCAATTGGTCATCATTAGCAGGTGCAGTTGGTGACAAATTCATTTACCATAGGATAATGTTATACCACACAGAGCCTGGCGAGAATGATAATCGGGAAGCATCTATTGTGCGTATAATTTAATAATCAGGTTCTCTAAAAATTACACTCAATTTGGGTGTTTGCTATAGATAGACACACTGATGCACTTATGCCACTCCTGTAACTCTACGGGGATTGACTTCAACTGCCTTGACCTTGATAAGTAGAGGTGGGGGATCGATAATCAAAATCAGGATTAGGTTCATAAATCCGATTGCCTACCCTTCATTAAAAAGTTTATTTTTCAAACATTTTAGAAATTAATATTAAAATTAAATATTAAGGAGGTAATTCAATTGCGTCCTTCTATAATAAACCAATAGTAAAGACAGTTACTGTTTTAGCAACATATCAAGTAAGTATTTAGAGACTTTTCTCAGCACTGAGGCCTATAAAAAAAATTATTTTGAATTCACAATAAAAGGAGATATTATACAAGCTATTCTATAGTTAACTAAAAATAAGATGTAAGTATATATATATATATATATGCAAGATGTGGAAAGTAATGCAGTACAAACATAGCAAGTTTTTGCTTAAAATATACAATTTTCATTTTGCTTAGACGCTAGCCATTTGGCCACCATGTCGCAGTTATCAAACGAAGAATTGGACGTAATTATGAGTAATGTAATAGAGAAAAAAAAAATGATCATTTATTACTATAATATTATCTCATATATCTTATTAGATACATAATGTTTCCTGTAGTAACTGTCATAATAACTGTTCTGCAGTTTCTACCTTTTCCTTCATGTTTTTCATGATTGTTTTTATATATCTCATAGAATTATAAATTTTTTACAAAATTGCAGAATATTTATGTTAAAAGAAAGGAAAAATTTTATTAATTTGTCAATTCATCCATTATAGCTTTTTATTTATCATTATACAAAAAAATAAAATGGACTAATTTCATAATATTTTTTTTTTTTTTAAATCAAAAATAAAATCTACTGAAATATATAGAAAAAAAAAAAAAGAATATTGCTTTAAATTTTTACAAATATTTATTAGTTGCAATAAAAAATATTTAAAATAACTTTTTAAACAAATATTTTTCAATTAAATAAAATGTTCAACAAAAAACTTATTTTTGGTTTTTCCAAATTCGAAATTTCAAACGAAATGTTAAACATTTTAAAACATTGCAAATATAACTCATACAGGCCACAATCAAAAACCAGTTTAAATCCCTTTAGGCAAAAGGTTTTTTTGTTCAGGTCAAATAATATTTAAGTTGGATAAAAATAAAAATAATTAAATAAATTATCAAAAGGAAATTATTTCAAAGCAACACCAATTAAAAAATGCAAAAAATTGAACAGACTAAATATTTGTTTCTCTGCAATTTGTATTATAAATATATAATACATATCTTTTATTATAAATATTGGCATAGACTTAATAAAAAATATTAAAATTATTTTACCATAAGTAAATTTTTCCCTGTTCAAAGCATTTATACAATGATCATAGAAATGCAATGAATAAATTAATTCAAAAATATCATTAAAATTAACAAAACATATTTGATTAAGAAGAATTTTACTATCAATAAAATAACACCTTTGATAAAAAACAGGTGAATTTTTTATATTGGTGAAATATAATTTTTGAAATTAATTTTCTGCTTGAAATATGACTTTCAAAGAAAATACCTGAAATGTAAATCATCATTTTATAAAATATATATTTGAGAAAAATAGAATTGCATTACTTTTTTACAAGAAAAAAATGATTTATCAGATAAACTAAAGATAATTTTTTAATTTTAAATATTCTTTTTTTTAGTAATAAAAACGACAAAATAATCAGAATTATTTTTGGTTTATAAGTTATAAAAAAAAGATTAGTATCTTGACAAAAAAATAAATAAATACAATAATAACAAATTAAAAAATAGTTATTATTGTGCTATAAATTGATTTCTTGTGATTAATTAATATGATGAATGTTTCTTATGAATATGATTATTGATTATAGTAAACACGTTATCAGTTGCTTTATGTTTTAAATAACTTATGCAAATTATATATGTAATTACAGGAAAATATTATTATTACACTCCAATTCATTACACACAATTATGTTGTTGCAATAATTATCAAACAAATTCTGAATTTTATTTATAATAAAGTGTTTCAGATTGTTTCTTAGATAATATTATTCAGATAAAACTAATGGCATTAATTATGAATTTCAAATACTTTTTTTTACAATAATTTAATTCAATGTATAAACATTGATATGATATTGACTGAATATATATCTATGAATATATATATATGTCTGTGTGTGTATATGTGTGTATGTGTGTGTTAGTGTGTTGTTTCTTATCCCACTCAATCGACAGCAACATATAGACCAAGTCCATGAACCCGTGTATTATCGTGGAAGGAGGAAAGGGGACCAAATTCTATTACGATAGACCACCCTGTAGGTAGAAGCCTGACTTGGACTGACTGAAGAAGGAGGGTAATGCCTTCCAAGATAATTTTTAGGGAGTACCACACATAATTTTAGAGTCGTATGTTAGGAAACCCGGAAAACTCCTACCAGGTAGTCCGAAAACTAAGCAAGATGCTGATCATCCCAAATGCCATCGAGTCTACTCGTTTTCTGAATCAGTGACTACAACAAAGGCGCCAGTGGATTGTGCTTCAGTCCTTATTCTTGGGGGCTTGATGGCTGAGTGGCTTAACGCTGGGTATCATAGGTTTCGGGTTCAAATCCCAGTGGTGTCATGGATGTTTGTAGTGGTTCGGAACCACTTTAAATTGTAGGTATTGGTCTCAGATGACCGTAGAAGGCAACAGAGCCCAATCAAACTACTCATCCACATCATTCCCAAACTGTAAAAGGGTATCTCAGGTCTAGGCACAGGGATGTGGTGTGGTGTGATGTAATAGTAGTAGTGTCCCTTATGCTCATCAGCGACGCACGTTACCACTGAGCCACGAGTGGGGCATATATATATATATATATATATATATATATATATATACATATATTTAGTAAAATAATAAAAAGAATAAATATTAATAAATAATAATAATAAATTATTAAATAGTAAAATAAATTTAAAACTAAAAATGCATGGAAAATATTTATGTATAATTTTTGAATTTAAAAAATATTTAGAAAATTATGAGAATCTCGCTCTTGTATTACTACTAGATCTTATTATTACGTTTTAAATTCCAAACATTTTTTATATCAGTGTGCATTAAAAGACTGTGTAAGTTGATGGATTTCATGTTGTTGATTCATATAACACGAACTAATTAGAAACAGAAGCGTAACTAAATAAATACTCATGACAAAAATAAAATGCAATGATTCTTGTACTACTTAAAGCATCTTAATTTATCTTGCTACCAGCATTAAAACAACTTTTAATTAAACTTATATTTTCAACTAACTCCAGTAAGTTCTTAAGAAAATGCCGCAGATAAAATATTCATTTATTGTCTCCAACAACAAATCGATTACTCAAGACATTTCTTTGAGAGGCATGTCACATATCACCTGAGTCAATTAGATTTCATGTCAAACTTGAAAGAAAACATATCCAAAGTTAAGTACTTTGCTTAACTTTTAATTAAACAATGCACTACAACATATATCAAACTCTTTCATTCATTATCAAACATGATGGTTAGGAACTGGCCTTGCCAACAATATTTTAGATAATATTTTTATTTCCCCAAATTTTCCATTGAAGTGTTATCATCTATTTCCATTTTGGGATTTTTTTACTCAAAATGACATCTTAAAGTGAGTTTACTTGTGCTTATAGACTTTCTTGCTATTTATATAAAGAAATTATTAAATTGTCTGTTAAGACAGTGAGCAAGTGAACAGATGCGATTGAAATGTGAGATTAATTTAAAAGAGAAGTCTAAACTTTAAAGTGAAAGATATATATTAAGTTGGCAATAAACAGTAAAGTGAACCTGAAAAATTTCATACACTTTGATAGAAGTATATTAAAAATAGTAATAGAATAAAAAAAATTGAATTGGAAAGATTCTTATTTTCAATAACTGGAAAATTAAAAGAAATTCTAAAATATTATAGTTTTTTTTAAACAGAACGTCTTAGATTCAGACTAAGGGCAAGTTAGGTAAATTTTAGATGATTCGAAATGACAAAGCCAGTTCCATCAGTATTTTTTTAAAAATTGCTAACATTCATGTTCACACACAAAGAAGGACTCTAAATTAATATTACAAACTGTCATAAAATCGTTAAACGTGGCAAAAGTAAATGTTTATCTACCATTTATAACATAATAGTTAAAAAAAAACAGATACACAGCGTGTAATTGCTGATGAGTTTTCATATTAAGTCACAGTTTGATTTAATTTAAAGAAATATTTATGTGATACATTAACTTCAATTCTAATTAAAATAATCTTTTAAAATTTAAAGTTGTAAAAATTGTAAAATAAAAGGAATGTGATATTTTTAAAACTCACTGCAAATAAAGTATTAAAAAGCAAAAATATTTTCAACAAAATAATTTTGAAAAATTGAAATTTTAGCATGTGTTTTACCAAATAATTTTGAATCCTGCTTTATTCTGAACATCTATATTTTATTTCGAAATAAAACAAAAGAATAGCTCCATCAAAAGAAAACCACACTTGAAGAAAAACAAATTTGTATGAAACTTTATAAAAAAAAAAAACTTTTGTCCCTCTTTTTGTGGTTTTTTTTTTTTATTTGCTCTGAGGCACCCTGACTTTTTTTTATTCCAGAAGAGAAAAAGAAATCGATTCAATTTGCTTGTAAAAACCCAGTTTCCTGGCAAAGAAAAGGGTTTCACCAACACCACATGGTATATAAAAATCTTTACTTAACACCATCCGCTTCCATGGAATGAGAATCTTAGTGCAGAACCGAAACTCGTAAACGGAAATCAACGCGAGAATATCCGGAAAAAGGGAATTTCTCCACCGCACTGAAGTGAACTGTCCGTAACGAAACAAAAGAAAAACAAAAGAAAGAAATTTTAATGCTTGTGTAAATAGATTTTTTTTCCTGAAAATTCGTTCTGGATACGGTCATAAAACCTAATTACTTTTACAATACTGAAATTTTAAGCATATAATAAGCTTTTGTAAATAGATCAAATGATTGAAAGAGTCATTCGAAAAGAAACTCAACAAAACTAGTAACCCAATTTGTTCGTGTAATCGTAATTTTGTAGAAGAACAAAAGGGTTAACATGCCCTTTTAAGTGTACTCAAATAATGATAGTTGATGATGAAATGAACAAACAACTTTGCTTGCAACAAACTTTGCCATCACTAGTAACTTAATTAGTGGAGCAGTCGTACTTTTGAAGAAGAATAAAAATGTTTCACATATTATTTTTAAATCTACTTAAATGATGATAGTTGATGATTAAATGAAGAAACATCTTTGATTTCACAATTATTAGTGTAGCCGTACTTTTGAAGAACAAAATGTATAATGTATCCTTTTTAAGTGTACTCAAATGATGATAACTGATGATGAAAAGAACCAACAGCAAAGCTTTGCCATCCCCAGTAACAATAGGAATAAAAGTAACAACATTTATAATAGATATAACATCATAAATAAGTTGGGAATGACTAATATGAATAACAGCAGGAGAAAATTGATAAATTACAGAGAGAGTAAATTGATTATTAACAGAAATAACAGCAGGAATAAGTTGAAAATTGCCTTAAAGGATATTTTTTTTAAAAAAGCAATTGTTAATATTCATGTTGAAATATAAATTATTATTACAAACCGTCATAAAATTACAAAACGTGCTAAAAGTACAAGTTTATGTACAATTTATAACATCAATAGTTAAAAAAAAAAAGAGATACATACATAATTGCTGATGAGTTTTCATATTAAGTGACAGTATGATTTAATATCAAAGAAATATATATGTGATACATCATTTTTAATTCTAATTATAATAAGCTTTTAAACATAAACGTTGTAAAAATTGGAAATTAAGAATAATTTAAAAACTCACGGGAAATAAAATATTCAACAGCAAAAAATATTTTAAAACAAAACAATTTTTAAAAACTGAAACGTTAGGAGTGGTTTACACAAATCATTTTGCATCCTGCTATATTCTGAACATTTATATTTTATTTCGAAATAAAACAAACGAATAGCTTCATCAAAAGGAAAACCAAACTAGACGAAAAACAAATTTGTACGAAACTTTATAGCAAAAAAAAATAAACTTTTGTTCCCTCTTTTGTGGGTATTTTTATTTGCTCTGGAGGTACCCTGGAATTTCTTTTATTCCAGAGAAAAAAAGAAATCGATTCTATTTACTTGTAAAAAACCCAGTTTCCTGGCAAAGAAAAGGGTTTCACTAACACCACATGGTAATATAAAAATCTTTGCTTAACACCATCCGCTTCCATGGAATGAGAATCTTAGCGTTGAACCGAAACTCGTAAACGGACATCAACACGAGAATCCGGAAAAGTGAATTTCTTCACAGCACTGGAACAAGAACTGTGCGTAAAAGAAGATAAAGGAAGTAATACTTGGGATTTTTTTTTTCCTGAAAATTTGTTCTGGATACGATCAGAAAACCTAATTACTTTTGCAATACTGAATTTTAAACGTATAATAATTTTTGTAAATAGATTAAATGATTGAAAGAATTATTCGAAAAAGAAACTCAACAAGCTTTGCCGTCACTAGTAATTCAATTATTGGTGCGGTTGGACTTTTGTACAACAAAATGTGCAACATATTATTTTTAATTGCTCTTAAATGATAATTGATGATTAAAGGAACCAACTGATTTGCCAGCAACAAACTTTGTCGTCACTAGTAACTCAATTAACGGTGTAGTTGCACTTTTTGTAGAAGAACAAACTGTGTAGTTTATTATTTTTAAGTCTACTCAAATGATAATTCCGAATCCTCTATTCTCCGAATTCTCCAATACCTCACCGTATAAAAACTTTATTTAACCGCTGCTGAGATATCCTAACTTATAACTGAGTTGTATATATATATATATATATTTTCTAATTCATTTTTAATGAAAATATTTATATATCCTTTCTAATTAATTTTCATTAAAATCCGTATTTATAAACATGAAGACATCTTAGATACATAAAGATATATCCTAATAGATAATGCATTAAATTTCAGAATTTCTGAACTCCGTTCTGAGTTGCATCAAAAGAAGATAGCTCATTCAAGAGAAAAACAAAACTCGAAGAAAAACAAATTTGTACGAAACTTTATATAAAAAAAATAAACTTTTGTCCCTCTTTTGTGGGTTTTTTATTTGCTCTGGAGGTACCCTGGACTTTTCTTTTTATTCCAGAAAAAAAGAAATCGATTCAATTTGCTTATAAAAACCCAGTTTTGGCAAAGAAAAGGGTTTCACTAACACCACATGGTATATAAAAATCTTTGCTTAACACCATCCGCTTCCATGGAATGGAATCTTAGCGACTGGAACCGAAACTCGTAAACGGAAATCAACACGAGAATATCCGAAAAAGAGAATTTCTTCACCGCACTCAGTGAACTGTAAGATAAAAGAAAGTAATACTTGGATTTTTTCTGAAAATTTGTTCTGGATACGGCCATAAAAACCTAATTACTTTTAAATACTGAAATTTTAGCATATAATAATTCTTTTAAATACATCAAATGATTGAAATATTTACTTGAAAAAGAAACTCAGCAAACTTTTCCATCATTAGTGACTCATCATTGGTGTAGTCGTACTTTTTGTAGAAGGACAAAATGCTTAACCCCGGTTTGGTTGGAGACAGCTATATTTTATCTTAGAACGTTCTATTCAACAGACACTGATATTTCTTCAGATGACAATCATCCAAAATCAGCAAATCTTTATTGAAATCAAAATGTAAAAATCGATTTAATGCATCAAATTGAATAATTGAAAAGGAAACGAGGTCACAACATATTAAATATTTCCATGATTTTCCCAAAAAATGACATTTTAAGGCAAAATTGATTATCAGATGCAAAAACAATGAACTTTACATTGATGAACCTTTTGCATAATTTAAAATGCAAAAAAAAATTGGATTAATAAAGATAAAAATATATTTAATATTTAAAGATGAATTTTTACAAACCCCAATTGATGAACTGAGAATTTTTGATTTTTTTAAATATTAATATAAATACAATCATGAATATATTAAATATTTTTTCTTAGTAATGGAAACTCAAATTTTTTACATTGACAAGAAAAATATAGAAATCCTATATATTTTTATTTTCAAATTTGTGATTAAATTATACAGATGATATCAAAATGAAAGAAAAATAAAACTGAATCATTAATAATGAGTTAAAATTAGAACTCAAAAAGATTCTTTATTATGGGGGAAACTTATTTAAATTGCAAAAAAAATTCCAAAGTATAAAATAGATGGCACTGTAAGCGATATAAAGAAAGTGAATTCGGCTGCCAGTGATATTTTGAATCAGAAATGACAACTTATTTGGCATGAGTTGCACATTTAACCAATTATAGTGTTCAATGTGTTTGATTGTTTGGGGTTTTTGATGGAAAAAATGACTTCCAAGTCATTCAAGAGTTGTGACACTGTCAGTGGAAAGCCCATCCACCACGACAAGGTCATACCAAATTGGATGGGAAAAATCGGAGGAACTTTATGTGGCTTTTTTTTAATGCCTTACCGTTTCCCCTTTCTTCAAGTATATTCAGTTCAAATTTGAACACATTATGAAGAGTGGTTCTTTTTATCAGCATTTTGAAAGTGGACTTTAATTATAATTACCTTGTTTATGTAGAACACAAAGTTTTACAATAGTTGATCATTTAAAATTTATAAAAACATTTATAATACATTATACATATTTAATATTTTAATGATAATTTTTTCAAAAAATATAGTTTTTTTTTATTTTTTAATGAATTTTAATTTACAAATAAATTCAGAAACTTTGTAAATTGGGAAAATCAAATTGAGACAAGACATTGATAAAAAAAATTTAGAAATATATATATATATGGATAATAAAAATAAATAGAAATGTTTTTTTTTATTAGTTTAACATCTGGAAATTATACATTTTACAATGTATTATACATTTAAATATTTTAATAATTTTTCTCAAAAAAATGAGAGTTTTATAATTTTTAATAAATTTTCTTTAAAAATATTGGTACAGAATCTTAAGATTACTTTCTAATTCAGAACATAGCCGGGATATAAATCAAAGTCACAAAATCCGTTACACTTTTCGAACAAATAGTCTGGAATATTGTTTGGAAAGTAAGAAGAATTACTACGCTTAGTATTTTTCAGACATTGATATGAAAAATAAGAAATCATATATATGGCTTAATAAAAATAAATGGAAATGTTTTTTTATTAGTTTCACATCTGGAAATTATACATTTTTATAACATATAATACATTTAAAAAAATTTTAATAATATTTCGTAGCAAATATGAAATTTTATAATTTTTAAGAGAATTTACTTTTAAAAATATTGGTACAGAATCCTAAGATTACTTTCTAATTCAGAACGAAGTCTGGCGTATAAATCAAAGTCACAAAATCCCTTACACTTTTCGAACAAATAGTCTAGAATATTGTTTGGAAAGTAAGAAGAATTACTACGCTTAGTATTTTCCAAATAACATGGCGAAAAAGGAACAGCCTTTTTCAACTTTGTAACACTCTGATTTATGATTTGATGTTTATAGGTATTTTCACAAGATTTTGTAATCGATGATTCCAGAAACTTGAAAATATTGCGAGAAATCTGTTTCGTGAATCAGATTTATGGAAGAAAGGCAATCCATTCCAGCTAAATTTGAAAAATACCTCTCCTATATGTTACATCACGAAACCCCTTCCAGAAATAAGTAATCGTTTTTTTTTGCTCATTTGAAAATGAGGTCAACAGGGATTTCATTTAAGTCTTTGTTTTTGGAATACTTAATCGAAAAAAATCATAGTTTTATCCCTTGAAGTTTAAAAAGAAATTAATAAAAAAAAATTTTCGAAATTTAAAAAAAAAAAATGTTTGTTAAAAATATATATATATATATATCTTATATATAAAACATAAAATATTTACTTTGAAAGAAAGATATGCTCTTTGTATGCATAATGAGTTGTCGAGGTACACAATTTTAAATGGCTTATTCTTTATTTTTTAATTTTATGAATTTAGAGGCCGGAGGGCCGAGTGGCTGGCGCTCTGGCACTCGGTACCACTGATTTCGGGTTATATTTCCTGCGGTGCCATAGATGTTTGTATTGTCCCTGAGGTGCCAATTCGGCATCCCCTTTGAACTGTAGGTCAAGGTTTAATAGAATCGTAGAGCGTTATGGGGGTAGTATTACTAGCAACCGTAGCATATCTTAAAGCCACACGTATTCCCTGGGTAGTGCTTAATGAATAACAGCGATACAGCTCCTGCTTATAGCGTACAAATTAACTGTATTGCCAGCTGCATTAGAACAGCAGTTTTACAAATTGTAAAATATATATAAATATATATATATATATATTTATATATACCAGGCCTCATGCCCAATAATGCTTAGTTTACTAGAAAGAGGGCACAGGTTTAAATCTACCAATGGTATCTGTTGCAATCACTGCTTTCAGAAACGAGAGAATTCCATGGCGACTGGGACAACATGTGTAAAGCATCTCTCATCGATAATCAGGCTGGCTGTGAAAATTTTCTGAGTTTTCTCCACATAAAACAAAAATGCTGGGATGGTACACCTAAAAGTCCTCACAGAAGGCAATGCCATTCTCTCATCGACCGTCCGTTTGGGGTTTATGGAATATATAAGTGGTATATGAGGCCCACTGATATTCAATAGCAAAAATTTAAAAAAATATATATTTTCCCTTTGTTTTAAACATTTTAAAGAAAATAAAATATAAAAAACAATTTCATTAAAAATATTTTTATAATTTTTAATTGTTATAACTTTTATTCATCGAATGTTTGTGCATGAAATAACAGCAAATGATGGTTCGATTTGAGTAACAAAAGATTAACATTAATTTCACAGCTTAAATCGATTTACAGAAGTATAACATCGATTTACAGAAGCTTAACATCGATTTTCGCAGCTTAAATCGATTTACAGAAGCCTAACATCGATTCTTAATATTGATTTCACAGCTGAAATAGATTTACAGAAGCATAACATCGATTTACAGAAGCTTAACATTGATTTCACAGCTTAAATCGATTTACAGAAACATAACATCGATTTACAGAAGCATCACAGCTTAAATCGCATAACATCGATTTACAGAAGCTTAACATCGATTTCCCAGCCCACCAAAATATTTTAAAACAAAAAATAATATTAAAAATAATAAAATAATAAAGATGTAAATGTCAAAGATCAAAAGTATTTTATGTAGAAAAATGATGAACGCAATGAATGATGCTCAAATGAGATTCAATAAATAATTCATTTGAATATTCAACGTAAAGAAAAAGTAGATTATTTATGATGATAATGTTTTTAAATTTTTCCAGCACGTCTACAATGAAAACTCTTTTAAGATCATAGATCTGAAGATACAATGAACAGAAAATATCTATATAATATTTTAAAGAAATAAAATAATAAAGCATTACTTTTCTTATGCTTATCTGAAATCCTATTATCATTTTATCTTAACTATATTGGCATTATGTTAATAAAAATTAATGTAAAACCCTCTTTATGTAAATGAATTATTAAAAATTAATACATGATAAATATTCAGAAAGGAAAATATATTCATTTTCGAGCTTTTTATTAGACATATTTTCATAAATTTTAAATAATTAAATATTTAAAAAATTTCATTTTTATTTCAGTTTCATTTTAACGTAAATCGACACAAAATTAATGAAAGTCGTAGTTAAATAAACAATTTAATATTAATAATGACTACTACTATAAATAATAATTAATATTAGTAAGATTATTTAATATTTTCTTCATCCAGACAAATATTCTCTTAAACACAGACTTCCATATTCATTAACTATTTAAAGTTAAAATAATACGAATTCATTTTATTTATTTTAACCGGAAAATTATATTAAATGGGTTTTGATAAACTAACCTTTGTAACTCAAATTTATAATTCAGAGGTAATATTTTAAAATGATCGTATTTTAACTATAAATTGTACCTCTACAACGCTCGAAAATAAAAAGAAGTACTTATTATAATTAAAAATACATTACTAATTTAAATTAAAACGCCCACATATTTGTATATGGTTAAATAATAGATTATTTTCAAGTCATTAAAGAATAATTTAAATATTATAATAAATGTTTGCTTTAAAATAACATATATGTAAATGAGGAAACTAGAATAAACATTTGTTAACGAGGCGTCTTGGAGCATCTGTGTAATTTTTACTAGGTTTTCCAACAGGAGGGTTCATATTCAAAACTGTACAAAACTGAGTTGAACCAATAGTTAGTATATTTACAACATGAAATTATGTTTTGGGCCTCAAACGCGTCAAATCTCGATTGATAGCGAAAACACTGAATGCGCCAGCTCACACCACATTGATTCTTTGTGACTTTTCACCAAAAATGAAACCCATATCGTTCCACAACACTGTATTCACCTGACATAGCATCGTGCTACTTCTGGCTTCCATAAACTCAAAAACCATTCCGGGAACAACGTTTTGAATCGATTGAAGAGACATTTCAAAATCGCCGGAATCAGTTTCAGCATCTCAAAAACCAAGCGTAACTCAAGCACTAATGAATATTTTGACGTAAAATTTCACACAGATGTCAAGGACAGTGCCAACAACCTAAAAAAAAAAAAAAAAATGAAATACCATATGCCCGGGAAATTTAAATTAAAAACGGGTCTTACATTTTGGACACAGTAATATACATAATGCACGATTTACTCCCCGATAATAAACGATAATACTTCATTTGTCGAGCAAAAAAATGAAAGCAGATAAAAACCCAGTTGACCTTGTTGCTTGTTGTAAGTACGATGGAACGAAGCTTTCAAACTTCCTTATAAAATGGCAATACTTTCATGAGAAGTCTGTTTCTAATTTAATGGAAATTTTATTAACACCATTAATAAATAAAAGTCAACAATCATCATTGTTGAACATCAACAACAATCTACATCAACATACTTAATACAAAGTTATCCATTTAAAATTTAAGACAACTGGACTAAATTGGTCAAAAATTGCACATTAATTCAATGCTCCTTCCATAAGGAGTCTGATTCTAATTTGAATAGAGATATCCTCATCATCAATACATATAGTTAACAAATAGATAGTTATGCGACTAACATTTAAGGTAGGTGGCTTAAATTTGTATATCATTTTGGTCGGTATTCGGCATCTAAAATTAATTCATCTATTCAACAACACTCTTTCAAGAAGAATCTCATTCTAACATGAATGGAGATGGGAAACTCACTCTGATCAATAAACAGAGTTAATACAAATTTCGATTGAAGGACATTTCAAAAATTCGTCTAACATTTATGATAATTAATCCTAAATTAAATGTCAAAATTACTGTCTAAAATTAATTTAATATTTCTTGGAGTTGCAATGCACGATGGAACAAACTTTTAAATTTGGAATGGAGATGGCATTTTCATCATCAATTATAGTTAATATCAAACATAGTTAATACAAATTTAATCGATATTGTTTATAAAATTGAGGATTGTTACTGCAGTAAAAAAATTTTTATCTAATTCTTTTATTCAAAGATGTAATCGAAAAAAACAACAACTTTTTCGAAAATAATTAGTTGAAGATTTTATATTCTTACAAAAACATACCATATAAAATTGAAATGATTCTCTAAGGAAAATTTTCAAACTATGCAGAACAGAACAAAATAATTCATTATGTAAATAATTTGCAATAAATAAATGGCAATTCCACTAAATTTTTGAAAGATGTACACGAACACTTTTAAAATGCGATTTTGACCAAAATATCGATTTTAAAATTTTTACAATTTTGTAAGGCTTGTATTTTAAGCTTTCTAAATGTTTTCACAGTTTGTATCTATCCTTTTAGAACTAAAGTTCTGTTAGTTTAAACTTCTCTTGGATACGAATTCTTGAACCGTAAATACGATCTTTTGTAACCGGAAATGATAGTTTCAATATGTTTACCTTCAATATTTCACAATATTGACTATAAAACTTATTCTAATATAAATAAAAAGCATTAAATAATGTTTTTATAACATAAAAAGTTAAAATTGTTGGTATCACTTGATCTAATAAAGAATCTGGCTGCAAGGGTTTTAGTCTGAAAGTTTGTTTACATTTGTTGTTGTATGTTATTATCGAAATTTATACAGCAATTGACGCTTTTGATTTGTTTTGTAATATCTTTCATCCTAAAAATAATAAAACATTTTTTTTTGAAGAAAAAAAGACAGATTTTAAAAATTAGAATTTGAATAAAATATATTGAATGAAATGTTGCTGTTTGTGAATCAAAACTTGGAACTTTTCTATGCTTAAAATTTGTCAACATTTTTAAAGGATATATGTTGTGAACTATTATTTCAAACACTGTATGTTGCATTTGATTAAGAATTCTAGAATTAAATGTGAGCTACAAGATAATAGAATATGGACAATATAATTTTAAAGAAAGAAAAATTTTTGAAAGTGTGAAAATGAAGCATTTACTGAAGTGACCAGAAAATGGTAAAAATAACTATTACAGGCGAACAGAAAGGAAATAAGACATTGAAAGCCTCCACAACACAGATATTCGATTAAATTTTTTTGTAGCCCATTTCATCCAAAATCTAAGAGCAACTTCAGAATTTCAGCAAAAATAACTAGAAAGCCTCTAAGAAAAGGTCTCTAAAACTCGCGACTTCTTTTCGTTCAGAAAATTGCTTATCAGACATAAATAGAGAAGAGGATCTCTCCCGAAATTTGTTTCTGAGTCTCAGGATGTACCTCAGTCCTTCCGAATTCAATCTGCGAGGGTAAAAGCACACTTTCTTCCTACCTGCAGCACAGAGTGCATTCAAAATGAGAAAAGGCTTCCTGAATGAAAACCTGGAATAGAAGCGATGAGATTGCAAAGGCTTATAGAAATCTAAAAGAAGATTTGGATTGAAATAGTACTAATCAATGAATTTAAGAAATAATCACCTTATATTTTCATTAAGAATTTTTTTTTTCTAATATGGAAGTTATTTACAATTAGCATAAGGTACTTGATGTTTGCACAGTTTTAACGTGAGATATCGTTAGTAATCAATAAATGGTCCAATTTCTTTTGCTGACAAGGTTTAGTTTTGCTGAGTGCCTGAAGAATAAAATCTTCGTACCTCCAGTTACATAATTAGAATTTAAATTTAAATTTTTTTCCAAAAGGAATTTACATTTAAGTGAATTCAAAAAGAAAAAAATTAAGTCTGAGTTACTTGCATGGGTAAAAGTTATAAATAATCAAAATTTAAAAATAATAAATTATAAAAATTTAAGTTACTAAAAGATAAAAATAAAATTTAATAATTAAAAGAGTAAAAAATTAGGTAGAAATTAATTTAAATTGTAAATAAAATTGAGCTTTGCACATTGTAAGAGAAATTTTAACTCTGGGAGGAGTGGGTTAAAAGAGGTAGGAGGAAAAGAAAGAATCTAGTTGAGCTACTATTGAAGAAGTGTTTACGATTGGGCCGACAGAAAAGCGACAAAATGCAAAAGGGAACTCGAAAGGGAATTATAAGTTTGTTTACATATGGTATTTTGATGAAAAACAGAATTTTTAACCCGGATCGAAGGCGAATTTTTTCGGTGCCGGGAAAGAAACAAAATTAAGGTTAAGAATTGCTCGCGGACATTTACGGGATTGAACTGCACGCTTGTTGTAGTTTGGTAAATTAATTATTAGGGGTTTTCTGAAGTATCAAAATTATTGAAAAATTTAATAAAAGGCGTTTGCAATAGTCTAATATTGGTTCAAGTTTAATTTCCTCGAGGAGAAATTTTCGGTTTAAATAGAAAGGAGCGTCCTTAATTTTCAAGATAAATATAGTCACATATTTTATAATTGACAAAAGTTCTCCATGAAAGTATTGATTGATATAATTTCGGATATCCCCGTTTATTACACAACATAGGGGAGTTACTTCCGAAATTGGCCCTGATGATGATTTTCCTACGGACCACCATATCTTCGGCAATCTTCAAAATATTATTTCAACCTCAATCAAAACCATTAATTTCATGGATTTTAATCTGACGTTGCCATAGATTGAAGTATGATAGCCAACTTCTTTTCATTTGCGCAACGGTCCCATGGTGGGCCAAGGTCGTCTGTCTACTGGCAGAATTCGAGACAGGAGATGCTTTTTTTTTACGAGGTAAGAGTTGACTAGCCCAAGGCTTTACAGCAATATTAGAGCAAGACCTACGGTTTAAAGTGGATTCCGAACCCTTACATGGCATCATCGGAACTCGGCACCTGGGGGCAGAGCTCCAGACACTCAGCCAATAGGCTCCATGATAACTAACGCACCTGCTTTATCGCAAGTTTTTTATTAAAAGATACCATTTACCATTGCTTACTATGGAGAGATGCATTTCTAGAATTTTCGTTGAAGGTAATGGACCTATATACAAACTAAAATGAATATAATGAATATATTTATATAGACTAAAATGAAAAAAGGAAGACTTTCTTTGTCAGATAAACAGCCATGAACTATAATGCCAAAGCGCACAATTAGAAGTGGTTCTTATTTAAGACGAAAATGCATCAAAAATTTTTTAAACTCTTTTCTAGTTGTGATTGACTAAATGAGAATTATTTACAATAATAATTGTAAAATAAAATACTTATAAAATTTCAAAATTATTAGCAATATTTTTTTTTTCAAAATTCAAAGCGATTTAAGCCATATTGATGTAGATATTGCTCTTAATTTATTGAGGAACAATAAAGAAAAAAAAAACATGACATCGAATTTTTTCCTAATATCTGGCATTTTGACATGCAATTCATTTGCCATTGTAAGTTTTCCAGGTTTTCTATCATACGATGCGCAAATGAAGAATTATCCCTAAAAGTAATCCCCGGTCTCTCCGGCTTCTCAGTGCTTTACAACATTGGAATTAAGTGCACAAATCAGTGCATCATCGCATTCATTTAGCATGGTGGAGGGCTCAGGTTTAATTTGTTCGCTGCCATGATGTAGTCACTACTTTCAGAAATGAAGAAACTCATTTGCTAATGTGACAAAGTGTAAAAAAGTCTGGTGGGAAGTTTTCCAGATCTTATGCCATACGATGCGGAAATATTAAGCAGTTACCCTTAAAAGAAATCCCTCAAGACAATATATTCTCCTTATCACCCATCGGTGGGCTGTTCGGTGCGTACATCAGTCACTGCTTTCAGAAACGTAGCGACTCATTGGCGAATGTGACAACGTATGAAAAACATCTCACTTCAATGGTCATGCTGCCTGTAGGAAGTTTTCTAGGTTTTCAACTACACGATGCCGAGATACAAAGCAGTTTCCTTAAAAGTAATTCCGCGAGGCAATAAATATTCCCTAAATGTTTTATGGATTTTATCGCCCATCGGTGGGATACACGTCCGATGCAAACATCAGTGGAAAACGAAACCCACTTACGTTCATCTAAAAAAACTGCCATTTTCATTATTTCTCAGTTGCTAAATGGAGTTAGAGAAAATCACATTGTCGATCAGGAATCAAGGTCAGATTTTTCGTATGAAATAAATCAACAAAATTAATAACAAAAGAAACTATTTTCAAATGCAGGTCTATTTAACGTACTTAAAACTCAATCAGCCTTTTTTTTAAGTAAATTCGCTTTCTGAAAAATTGAACTCACAAAAAATTAATTAAAAATTCTTGTTATTATTAAATATTTATTAAATTAAAAATGCTTGTTATTATTTTTTTTCTTTTTGTTTGCAATGAAAAATAATTCTATAAGAAAATTACCTATAAATATTTTCAAAAGTAGAAGTAGACGAATTTTTAATAAGCCACCATCTCCATCTATGGAAAAAAAAAAAATATATTAGTTATATGCTGCTTTATGCTATTATATTTAAACTATTAAATTATCATAAATTATTTTCATTTCGTAAAATTAAAATTCACTTTTATATTTACCTAAGTTTTACAATTCCTAGTTTTATTTATTTGTAGCATAATTTTTAGACACGTCATTTACAATTATCTTAACACAAAGTTTTAATTGCAATTTGAAAAAAATGTTTCTTAAATATTAGATTTTATAATGAATTTTATATTTGATGTTTTAGACATATATATATTGTTTCTGAATGATTTGCAAGAAAGATTAAATAACCTAACTATCATATTCATGTTATTTTTAAATTAATCAAAGTAATTTTTTTATGAAACAAAGGATAAAATCACTTTATTTGATTGCCTATCATTTTTATATACTTATTTTTAGTAACGCATTTTTTTAGCTGTCTGTTTAAATTATAATTTCTTAGTTATTTTAAAATTTTAAAACACCCCAACCACAAGTATGATGGATGGCAAGGGATATTAATAAATATTTCATGTAGAATGCTTTTAATTTTTTTTTTTATTTATTAATGAGAATATTTTGTCTTAGGTTCCTTAGTAGGAATGATATATAAAAACATATATTTTCTCTTAATTTACTTTGTTGATATTTTTTCTGTAATAAAATTTATTTAAATAAAAATGTTATTTTGTGATACTGGAAAATGAAACAATCTATCTTCCAATCTACTATAAATATTATTAGAAACAATGAAATATATTAAAAAAACTATTAACAACTGTGATTAGACAAAAGAATTTAGTATGAAGTAGAAATATAAAACGATGCTTAATAATGCCTGATATATTAAATTAGCTATATATAAAAAAAAAAAAATCAAGATATTTCTTCTACCATTTCACATCCTAATACTAATAAATAAAGAACTTTTTAAACATTATTAAAAATTATTTTGATAAATAAATGTATTATTAATTTAATGTTATGCCATTTTATTGGCTCAGTGGCTTAATACGCGTAGTGAGCATTAGGGCGAACTTTCAACAGCCTCTTTGGGGCGTCCATTCCTAAATCGTCCTCGGCGCTCAAAGCCTCATTTAAATTTAGAAAACCAATTACGCTGATTTTCCTGTTGCAAAAACAATGTTTATCAAGCCAGGATTGGCTTGAAAGAACAGCATTTTTCGCCAAAAAAAGGCAACTTTATTAATAAATCTGAAATTCTTTTTATTCATTTTCCAAACCATGTTAAAAGTTTCTTCACTAAAAATGCTATAACTCACACACTAATAGTGCAACAGCTGTCAAATTTATACAGGTGACTTTTGGTGGTTAGAAATATTCAACTAAAAATTATATGGATTTTACTACTAGTAGCGCATTCTATGTGTTAGAATATGAAGTTTTATTCCCACCTGTAATTTCAACCCTTTCTGAAACAACTTTTGATTTATTTATTTCTAAAACAAAAATCCTGTAAATAAAAGACATTAAATCAAAAAACAAATTACGCTTTTTGTGCTTTTTCAAAACAAATGTCAGGATATAAGTCATTGAAAAAGAATGGGAGATAATAATGGCAATGAAAAAATTAAAATAAATCTGCAATCTTTTATAATTAAATCCATGTTAAAATTTAACGGAAATTGATATTTTTTATGATGCAATTTTTCAGACTGGTAATTTTAGGTCTTGTTATAGAAATATTTCTCAAATGTATGTTGTCCCGATAGAACATTTTCACTCTTTCATTCTAAACGAAAGAAATTGAGTTTTTTTCCACGTATTTCATTTTTTCTTTGCTATCGAATTTCAAATTATTTCTCGTAAAACTCGCTTTGCTGAATATGGCTCTGAAGCATGCTACATTTCACAAAAGGTTTCTAGCAAGTATGAGAGAAAAATCGATGACTTTTCTTTTAGATTACAGATTACTTCATAAGACTTCTGATCTGTTAGCCATTGTAGATATGTGACTTTTCTTTTCACAGAAAAAAATATGTTTTTGGTGAAAAACAATGTTCATTTTTCACCTGGGTTTCAGGTGGTTAATTTTTCAAATAAATTTTTCTTAACAGAGCATGTGTGTGTAATTATGAAACAACAGTTTTACATGGCATAAGTTGTATATTTAGAACAGCGATGGCCTACCCGCGATACCCGCTACCTTCAATATTTTTCTGGCCCTTGAGATTTATCACACTTTTACAAAATATATTTACCAACGTGGTAGGCCAATGTAGTAAAAACCAATGTATTAAACAAATACATTATTTGTTCATCCATATGTTCAAAAATGAACTGTCGAAATTATGAGAAAAATTAACTTTCATTTTAAAATAATATTCTTGCGAATATATGACAGATATTGCCTGTTTTATTTATGAGTTTACAGTTATGAGTTCGAAGAATAATTGAATTATATTCTGCTCACTCATAATGAGGGGAGAATCAAATATCGCACTAGTAAAATAAATATTTTTTAATTATTTCATTTTTTTTTATTTAATTAATATTTATATATTTTTATATTTCATTTTTAGTATTATATATATATTTACGATGTGCGTTATCAGTATTATTTTATTATGTATGTTTACAGATAAGAATAATAGTAAGCGCAATAATAATAATTATCAATTTCTCACTCCAAAAAAATGTGTGTAGTGGGACTAAATCTAATATGAGGATATATAATTTTTTTGCTCCCCGCCCCTAGAGTTAATAGCAATTAAACCAATTAAATGTATCTGCAATCTTTTATAATTCACTATCTATATTAAAATATACAGAAATTGGTATTTTTTATGGTGCATTTTTTTCACATTGGTATTTTTTTTATGTTTTATTGTGCCAATATTTCTGAAATGCATGTTATCACGATAGAGTATTTTAATTCAATCACTCTAAAAGGAAAGAAAGTGGTTTATTTTTTTTTCTCTAATATTGCGTTTCTTTACTACTGAATCTCACAGGAAAGTATTGAAAATAAAAATTCTCATTTCAAAGCAGTTTGGAAACTAGTTAATAAAAAGAGAAACAGTTACTCAAAAATCTCCTTTATGCTTATTCTTATACATGAAAGAAAATGCTGATGCTTATAGATGAAATTGAAATGTTTATTTCTAACATTAAATCCCTTTCAAACCATCTAATAAAATATTTTCCTTGTTTAAAAACATATTTTGGCGATAACACGGAACAGAATCATATAGAATTATTTTTTCCGGTTGGTGATTTTTTTATCCAGCATTAGATATTTATCACAGTCCAATTTAAAGAGGGAAAAAAGTGATATAAATGTACGTGATAAATTTCTCTATTGGATATTTTTGAAAATATATTTCTCATAAAAATTGCTTTGCTGAATAGGGCTCTGAAGCATGCTACATTTCACAAGAGGTTTCTGGCAAGCACGAGAGAAAAAAATTGATGAGTTTTCTTTTTTTGTAGTACAGATTACTTCATAAAACTTCTGAACTGTTAGCCATTGTAGATATGTGTTTTCTTTTGACAGAAAAACAAATATGTTTTAGTGAAAGATAGTACTCATTTTTTTAGCTGGGATTTGGGTTAGTTTTCAAATCAATTTTCTTAACAGAGCATGTGTATATAATTATGAAATGACAATTTTACATGGCATTAGTAGTTGGGGAGCATTAAGACGGAGGTTCAATCCATTGGCGGTTTTATTGTGGGCACTATTTTAAAAAAAAACGAGGAGACTCGATGATGTTTGTGATGTTCAGCATCTTGCATCGTGTGTAGGACTACCTGGTGGGAGATTTCCCCATACGACACTCAAATTCTGGGTTGTTCCCCCTAAAAATCAACCCGGAAGACACTATCCTACTTCTTCAGTGTCACGGAGTCAAGTCAGACTTCTAACTACGATATGCAAAAGTGAGAAGGCATTACCTTCGTTCTCCTGTACGATAAGCAAATGCGGGGTAGTTCCCCCTAAAATATCCCCCAGAAGGTACTTCCCTCCTTCTTCAGCGTCATGGAGTCAAATCAGACTTCTATTATGAGTGCTCCAACATTACAGATATACCCTTTTACCTTCATCCATGAGATCCAACAGGTTCTTGGATAGTCCAGATGTTGCTGTCTACCAAGTGGGATAAGAAACCACAATACGCATACATTCAACACTTCTGCAACAACTTTTGATTAAATTTATGCCTATACACAAAATCTTTGAATGCAATGATATTAATTCAAAAACAAATTAGGCTTCATCATACATTCCAAAACAAATGTCAGGATGTAGACTAGCAAAAAGAATGCAGATCATAATCATAATTAAATCATTAAAAGGTATCTGAAGACTTTTATATTTCACTATCCATATTAAAATATACGAAAAATAGTGGACAATTTGTACCCTCACATTAGTATTTTTAGGTCTTATTGTACAAATATTATCATAGAATACTATCGTGATGTTTTAGAAATATGTATTGTTTTCGAAATAATTTACAAGAAAAATTAAATAACTCAAGTGCCAGAATCATATCATTTTTACACTACACAAAGAAATTATTATGATATGAAGGACAAATGCATTTATTTGATTCCCTATTATTCTACCGTAATAATTCCAGCATCTTGAAAGGAAAGAAAGTGATTAATTTTTTTCTAATAGTTGTGTTTCTTACTACTGAATCTCACTGAAGAATATTGAAAGCATTTATGCCTATTTGAAAGCAGTTTGGAAAACACTTAATAAAAAGAGAAACAGTTAACTCAAAAAATCTCTCTTTTGCTTATTCTTATACACGAAGGAAATGCTGATGCTTACAGATGAGATTGAAATGTTTATTTCTAACATTAAATCCCTTTCAAAGCATCTAATAAAATATTTTACCAGTTTAGAAACATATTTTGGCAATAACACGGAATAGAATCATATAGAATTATTTTCCAGTCGGTGATTTTTATCCAGCATTAGATATTTATCACTTTCCAATTTAAAAAGTGATATAAATGTACGTGATAAATTCCTCTATTGGATATTTTTTGAGAATATATTTCTCATAAAAATCGCTTTGCTGAACAGGGCTCTGAAGCACGCTACATTTCACAAAGGTTTCTGGCAGCACCAGAGAAGAATCGATGATTTTCTTTTCTTTTTACTTTACAGATTACTTCATAAAAGTTTTGATCTGTTAGCTATTGTAGAGATGTGTTTTCTTTTGACAGAAAACCAAATATATTCTTGGTGAAAGACAGTGTTCATTTTTAAGCAGGGATTTGTCTCTTGTTTTTTAAATCAATTTTCTTAACAGAGCATGTACATATAAATATTAAATGACAATTTTACATGACATAAGTGGTATGCATATAAGTATTTGAATAATAGCAAAAATACAAAACAAAGAAAATTAATAATAACTTAATATATTTCGTATGATGTTTTTTTTTTTCAAATGCAACTCGCAAATACTTAGACAGTTATATTTATGTCATAAGCAAGGTGCACCGCTGTTACTCATTTCGCACTATCTAGAGGACACGTGAGCTTGAAGATAGGCTACGGACGTGGAGTAATAATACACCCGCAACGATCTACGATTATATTAGACAGGGCCTACCGTTTAAAATGGATTCTGAACGCTCCAATCGTCCATGGCACCACCTGGACTCGAATCCGAAACTGGTACCGAGCACCAGAGGTCTAGCCACTCGACCATCAGGCCCCTATTTATTCCCAAACATAAAATCTTTGAATTGAATGATATTAAATCAAAAAAAAAATATGCTTCTTCAGGCATTCCAAAAAAATTCAGGATGTACACCATTAAAAGGAATGAAGTTCATAATAATGACTAAAATATTAAACCGAAACTGGAATCTTCTATAATTCACTATCCATGTTAAAATATATTAAAGAGAGTCGTCACATTTGTACCTCACGTTGGAACCTTTTAGGTCTTATTGCACAAATATTTCCTAAATGTATGTTATCACGATAGAGCATTCTAATTCCTTCATCCAAAAAAGGAAAAAGTGTTTCATTTTTCTCTAATATTGCGTTTCTTTGCTACTGAATCTCACAGGAAAGTATTGAAAGTAAATATGCCAATTTGAAAGCAGTTTGGAAACTACTTAATAAAAAGGAAACAGTTACTCAAAAATATCCTTTATGCTTATTCTTATAGATGAAAGGAAATGCTGATGCTTATAGATGAGATTGAAATGTTTATTTCTAACATTAAATCTCTTTCAAAGCATCTAATAAAATATTTTCCCAGTTTAGAAACATATTTTGGCGATAACACGGAATAGAATCATATAGAATTATTTTTTCCAGTTGGTGATTTTTATCCAGCATTAGATATTTATCACTTTCCAATTTAAAGAGGAAAAAGTGATATAAATGTACGTGATAAATTCCTCTATTAGATATTTTTGAGAATATATTTCTCATAAAAATCGCTTTGCTGAATATGGCTCTGAAGCATGCTACATTTCACAAAAGGTTTCCCAGCACGAGGGAAAAATCAATGGCTTTTCTTTTTACTTAACAGATTACTTCATAAAAGTTTTGAACTGTTAGCCATTGTAGATATGTGTTTCCTTTGACAGAAAAACCAAGTATGTTTTTAGTGAAAGATAGTACTCATTTTTAAGCTGGGATTTGTTTGGTTTTTCAAATAAATTTTCTTAACAGAACATGTGGATATAATTATGAAACGACAGTTTTAAAAGACATAAGTAGTATAGAAGGATCTGTATAAGAGCACAAATATAAAAGCAAAGAAATTAATAAGAAGTTAAATTATTTAGAATTTATGTTTATGGTGGACCACCAAATTTATAAATATTTTTAATTTTTACATAAAATTTAAATGGAAAAGTGGAAAATTTAGTTCAATGATGCACTATAACATTAATTAAATATTTAAAAATAACTCATTTATATTAACTTTTATTAATTTAAAGAAATGATAATTTTTAATTTTAAAATTCTCCGTGTGTCTCAATTTTTTTTAAATGCGGTTCTCAATTTTTGCATTTTATCACTTATTTATACCACGGGAAAAATTTGTTTTCATCGTTAATTGTAATTAATGTTAATTTTTTTATAATATTTCCATGGAACTCAATTCCATTATTCCAGTTATCGAGGAATTACAGTTATTTTGTTATTCAAATTCTTTTATAAAATGTGAACTATATGGACATACTAAAAGTTCTTCTAGTATCAACAATTGAATCCTCAGATTAGCCTGTCATATCGATAACTGAACGCAAGGGAAAAACCGTCAAATGATGCAAACCAATAAATAAGAAAAAGTTACTCTTAATCCCACTCTATATTCCTAAAGAAAGAGCAATAAGAATAATTCATTCTAAAAATTTTAATGTCATCGTGTAGGATGTTTATTAGCACATTTAAAATAAATATAATTTCATCTTCAGAAAAAAAAAGTGTACAGTAATCCTTTGCTTATATCGCGCATATCGGCATTCATATAAAAATACCGTCTAAATCTGCATCCAGAGAGAGAATGAGACAAATGAGTAGTTCTCGCTTCGAGTAGCTGAGAGAAATAAGCTACGTTATCTCTAGCTACGAATGAGAGTTGGTTGAAAATGGTATAAACGAGAAAAACTCTTCTGATGTGCGGGATAACTGATCCCCTCCCCCGAGACAGTTGACTGAATATGATTCACTCCATATATCAAGCTGGGGAGGCCTGATGGCCGAGTGGCTAGTGCTCTGGCCCTCGGTACCACAGGTATCGGGCTCAAATCCCGGCGTTGCCATGGGAGTTTGTAGTGGTTCGGAATCCACTTTAAACTGTAGGTCCCGGTCCTAATAGAATCGTAGATCGTTTTCGGGGACATTGTTAATCCGCGTCAGTGGCTTATCTTCAAGTTACTCGCGTCCACTGGTTAGTGCAAAGTGAGTAACGTCGGTGCAGCCCTTATGGTGCAAAAAAGATCACGATCTATTTGCCAGCTGCATTAGGAAAAAAATATATCACTCCGAGGGTTCTAAACATATATATAAACTGGTTTGACTCATTGTGTATAGAAACCTCGGAGTGATATATGGACCCTTGGACCCATTACAGGATTAGTGCAACCCTCGGACAAATATATATATATAAATATATATTTGAATTTTCTTGTGTGGACGCGGCTTAACATACGAATCTGCCTTACTCGTTATCAAGTAATATATACAGCTAACAATACAGATATGTTAAAGTTAAAACGTGGTACCATCCTTTTGCAGTAACTCTTTCAGAATCTAGGGGTCTAATGGATATTATGAGAATGTATGTAAGTATGTTGCAGCCACAAAATAGAGGTAAAAATAAGTGATTTCTGCATGGTATTCCAGTCGAGATTTCTATTAAGCAATAAAAGAAATATAATATAAAGGGATCAAAAACAACGCTGGCAATGACAAAGGATCGCTTTGTTTCTATTAAAATTTAACAATGGTATGCTTATCAGAAAATAGCAAAGTCAAATTTCGAATAGCACTATAATCCGGTTTTAAATAAAAACTTTGAAGTTATGCGATATAATATTTTTTGAAATTCCTCGTTGTATATATGCTTCTGTGACTAATCCTCAGTGTCCGTCAGTACGGGACTGACATCTCATAAGTGACCTACTCATGGATGATGGGAAAGGGGGCAGCTTCTGCTATGATGGAGCACCCGTGGGTAGAAGTCTGACTTGGCTCCGTGACACTATTACAGTTCTATGAGACCGAGATATACGGCTTAAAATGGATTCTGAACCACTACAAACAGACATGGCAACACCTGGACTCAAACACGGAACCTGTGGCACTGAGCGCTAGACACCCTTGTTGTATTTGTATATCTTCTACGCCAATAGCTTGACAGCCCCATGTTGAACCAAGATAGTTTCTGAGATGACTTTTTTTAAGTGTAGGATTGTTAGCCTTACGTTCTACATATAGTCATATTAAACCGGGAGATACATTTTAAAGTGGGTGCAGAAACACTACAAACGTCCATGGCACCACCGGGACACGAAACTAAAATCTGTGATCATTCGGTGGCTCTCATTCATTCGGTCATCAGGCATACATTGTATATATATATATACATTGGCGTGGCTAGAATATAAACTCACCAGTATATTTCGATGCTTCTCCTTTCAATAAACCTGGCATTGGCATGGATATTTTTAGTGGGTAGGAATCCACGTTAAACAGTAAATCCCGGTCTATTTAGCCTAAATTGTGCTCAAGATGACCGTAGAGCGACAAAAGAAACCAACCCTTTAAATAGATAAATAACCAACAATATGACAAAAGTATAGAAGCATAACATAGCTCATTGTGAATTTTATAGGGTTTGAAATATATTTTGCTGAAGTAATTATTAATATATCAGAAACTGAACATCAGTTCTGCTTCAAAAAGTTACATTCCGTCAAAATGATTAAGGCATCGAACACTATTGAATTGTAAAGTAAAATACATTAACAAAGATGAACAAAGAGTTTATAAAGAACAGAAGAACAACTTATGCTAAGACGACTGTGTTAAATTACCCTCAGGAGAATTAAAAGCTGAATAATTATCAAAACTTGTCAAACAGTCGGAAACTTGTCAAAGCATTTTATGGAAATTGATCTCATTATCAGATAGATAACAAGATAGATAACTAGGTAGATAACAAGATAAATAACTAGGTAGATAACAAATGTAGTTCAAAAAAAATTTATGATGAAAAAACACCAAAGAAAAATAAGCAGATACCGATATTGTAATTTTTAAAGAATGAATAATTCATCCCTTAATACATATTTATTTTTAATGAAGGGATTGAATTATTCATCATCTTTCTACTATGCTAAAAGAAGGAGATGTTTATCGAAATCAATTGTCAATTTTTGAATGTAATTAGTTCATTGATTTGTTCGGTTTCAAACAGTCAAGTAACTGATAGAATCGATAATTCAGATTAAGCTGTATTTGAATGTAATTCGATCAACTTCATACAATTATCGCATCTAATGATACTCAGTTCTGAAATTTTACACAGACTAATATCGTCCATATTTTTTAACACTTTTTTGTCTCAAAAAGTTTATTTTTTAAATTACTGAACTATTTACTATTAAATGTATTAATCAATTATATCAAAAAAAAAGTTTCAGTAAAGTAAATGTATTAAATAATAATAAGAAATGTGATACAAAATTGAAAATTATTTTATAAAATATTTTTTTCTGTTTAAGAGAAAAATATAAAATATTTCATTATTCTAAAACAATAAAAATTTCTATCATCATATCATATTTATATATTTACAGTATCTAAGATAAATATAATTTATAGAGAATTTTATCAGTATATATTTAAATTTGTAACCTTTATTTAGTTTTTTAAACCTTTCTAGACTCTGGTCTTCTTTTTGTTCTTGGTTCTTGATAGTTCTACTGTTCATAGTTCTTGATAGTTCTATTGTTCTTAGTTCTTGAAAGTTCTATTGTTCTTAGTTCTTAATAGTTCTATTTTTCTTAGATCTGATAGTTCTAATGTTCTTAGTTCTTGTTAGTTTCGTTGTTCTATGTAACTCTTTTGCCTAGCCAATGGAAATAAAAAGCCTTTAAAGGTTTCTAAACTATAACAGCTTTATTCATAGCTGGAAAGCTTCCAAGTCAATCCCAGAAATGGTTTGATAAATTCAGAAGCTGGAAAGTTCTTTCGTTGAACACGAGGAGGAGATGAAGAGGGTTTGAGGCTCCATGTACTTTCTCTTATTATTTGCAATGCTCCTTCAAAATTTCGGGACAGTGTAGCAGAGACTGAGATTAAACTTGTTTATGACTAAATTATCTACATATATGCAATGTAAGTGATCTCAGTCACATAATTGAAATCTACATTATTAATATTCTTATAAATATTAAAATAACATAATTTTAATGAATCGTCCTTTTTACAGGATTATATTTATAATTGAGAAAATTTTGTACATCAAATTTTTTTTCATTATCCTTCTTAAAAGAGCTACTCAAACTCTGTAAAGCACCTGAAAAAAAATATAAAAGCCACCTTAATGTAGCGCTATTTGTAGCAAAAGTAACAACCATTTATCATGGTAAATGTACTGCCATCATCATAAGTAAGCTTAACTGCTGTAATAGGTTTGTTCTCTGCCAGGAATTCAATCTTGAAGCTGCCACTGCAGAGCTTTGCGAAATGTATATACTCAGGAAGAAAGAAAAAGGACGAAGCAAATGGTGAAATGGAGTAACATGCTTCTTTTTTTCTTCTTTCTGTGCCATATTTTGTTGTAATCAGTGCTCTTTCCGGAACTAGTGTTGATGCTTGTTGTGTAAATGGGATTTTTATTCGTAGGATTGCGAGAAGTCTTTATCAGCCTTAAAAGGAATTTTATCTTCATTTTAGTTTGCTACTACTTATTTTCAATTTTAATAAGAATTTCATCTTTTTGAGAAATGAGTTTTTGAGATTTAATGAGTTTTATTAAGTTAAAATGAGCTTTTGAGATTTACCAGGGTCGGTAAATAAAATCAAATTGTAAAAAAAAAGAACCTTATAATAATTTTTTGATGCTTTAAAAATTGCTTACAAATAGCTTTGCAATTAATTAACTTTACGATTAAGGCATGTTCTAATATAATTTTCTCAATTTTTTAAAATTAAATGCTTTATATTATGCCTTTTGTTATATTGCTTTTACCTGAACCTTTACATAACTGCCAATGCCCCGTTATGTTCAGATACACCCTTTTTTTTTTATTTTCAGATGGTTAAACCAATTTTGATAAATCGTGTTATTCCTTAGGAAATGTGTGGCTATAAAATCTTTCAGGGATAATTATCTTGAATTTATGAGTCATACTGAAGAAATATCGAAACAATTGGCTCCAGGCTGAACTCATTTTGAGACAACTTTCAAAATTCCCCAATTATTGGGAAAATAATAATATATTAACGAATTATCTGCAGTTTTAAACACTTTATCAAGAGTAATATAACTGTGAGTCATTGTATGGTTAGAAAGACATTCAGGAATATATTTTTAAATTTAAATGCTTAATTGAAAAAAAAAATAAACAAAAAAAAATCCCCAAGGCTGATTGAAATTCTGCCTGAATAAAGTCATTTTGAGATAATTTTATGTAGTGGATTCCAAGCCATTGTGGGATATATGGAAATGAACTGCCTAATATGTCTGTTAAGAATGGATCGCAATGATGTAATTTGATCCTCATTTGTCTTTGTTGCATATAAAAGCGACATATATCTTTCGTTATTAAAATCCAACCGTTTCAGCCCTATAGAGAGAAGGTTTCTGAAAAAGTGGAATTCCCTATTGAATAAGTCAACAGGATTTTCCAGTTCCTTGCCTACAGCGATTGACGTGGCCTGCTTTATACTTGTCATGGACCATGACTACTTACACAGTCACCTGTATAGAATAGGACAGGCTGATACAGATATCTGCCATCTTAGCGACCATGATATGTCCATGACTGGAGAGCACCTCAGCAAATGTCCGACTGTGTTTCTGACAATGCCTTTAGTGATAGTTTTTGTCGTTCATTACTGTATTGGATTGTTCTTCGACTAATGATTGAGAGGTAGAAGACGGCATAGGATAAAAAAAAGATAACTTTCAAAATTCTTCAATTATCGCAAAAAATAATGAATTATCTGCAACTCTAAACACTTTATCATGGGTAATACTATTTTGGTGAGTCAAGGTAGTTCCTTGGGATAATTTATGTTTATAAAAACATTCAAAAAATAATTCTTTTTATTTATGTGTCATATGGGAGACTCTAGGCTGACTAAAATTCCACCAAATAAATAAGATAATTATGGGACGATTTTCAAAATTATCCAATTGCTGCGAAAATAATAGGATATTAAAAAATTATCTACTACTATAAACAAAAATTTAAGTATTTATGCATCTGTAGTATGTTTAATAAGTTATCTAGTCGACTTTCAATTTATATCTTTTTTTCTCACTTTTATCATGGTTGGGGTCTTTTGCATCAAAATGACAAATTGATATTTGTTGTAAAAAAGAAATATTCTTAAAACTTCCAATTATTATAACAATACATTCTTTTTATACATAATTACAACTGAAAAAATTGTGAAACAATATATAACTATCTCAATTGATTGAAATGAATCTTCTTATATCCCAAAACGAATATTTATTAGCCTTTATCAGAAATACGGTTTATCACAACCCCATCATTTACTTAAGTTGCAGTTTTTCACCTATTCACTTTCGAAAAAGAGCCAGAACAAAAGTCTCCGTTTATCTTTGACGGTTGTTTGAAAAAGAAACTGGCTTGCAGAGTTAAAAAAGATAGAAGATAATAGCGAATTCGATTGCAAAAGAAAGAACTTGATGAATGAATAGCCAAAAAGTAAAATACGAGGCCAAGAAAAAAAAAAAGTGAAAGAGCCGGAATTTCCTTTTCTAAAAGGATTAAAAAAGACCCAGAAAAAAACACAGTACAATAGCAAGCGTAAGCAACTTTGTAGAAATTTCCGTAAATACAAAAGGGTATTATGTTCACTAGACATATTAAATAGAGAATATTGTTTTGTAGTAATTTATTTATTTTCTAATTGAATTGTTTATTAGATAAAATCATTTAATTATTTATATACTAGGGTTTTATTTGTTTACATTTATTACATCTAATTAGTTTTTAATTTTGTTTTCGAATAGCAGAAACACATGACATAAATGTATACAAAAATTTATATATTCAAGTTTGAAATGTATACATCTATTTGATTTGTATAAACCTAAATTTAACAGTTAGATATATAGAAAACAAATAGATGTAAGTATGACATGATTATTTTCTACATTTATTGTACATGTATTTAGTTTTTAATTTTGTTTACGAATGGCAGAAATACATGACATGAATACATCGATTTTTTATACATTTAAGTTTGAAATGTATACACTATTTGATTTTTAAACTATATTTGACATGTATATCTGTTTGTTTTGTGTATATCTAAGTTTTTGACCTGTTTATTTGACATGATTGTTTCTACATTTATTGTACATTTAATTAGTTTTTAATTTTGTTTTCGAATGGCAGAAATGCATGAATACATCGATTTTTTATGCATCTAAATTTGAAATGTATACATTTATTTTATTTGAATAAACTTAAATTTAACTTGTACATTTGTTTATTTTGTATATATCTAAGTTTTACATGTTTTTTTCTACATTTATTGCACATCTAATTAGTTTTTAATTTTGATTTCTAAATGGCAGAAATGTATGACATGAATACATCAATAAGTGACAACAAATAAGTAGCAAATTGTTATTTATTATAAAAGATAAATTCTTAAAAACTTACAGTTACTATAAAAATTATTTTTTAACATAATTACAACTGAAAAAAATTTTGAAACAATATTTAACTATTTCAATTGATTGAAATGAATCTTTTTATACCCAAACACGAATATTTATTAGCCTTTATCAGAAGCACAGTTTATCACAACCCCATCATTTACTTAAGTTGCAATTTTTCACCTATTCACTTTTGTAAAAGAGCCAGAACAAAAAAAGTTTCCGTTTATCTTTGACAGTTGTTGGAAAAAAGAAACTCGGCTTGCAGAGTTAAAAAGATAGAAGATAATAGCGAAGATTGCAAAAAGAAAGAACTTGATGAATGAATAGCCAAAAAAAAAAATAAAATGCTAGGCCAAAAAAAAAAAGTGAAAGAGCCGGAATTTCCTTTTCTAAAAGGATTAAAAAAGACCCGGAAAAACACAGTACAATAGCAAGCGTAAGCAACTTTGTAGAAATTTCCGTAAACACAATAGGGTATTATTTTCACCAGACATATTAAATAGAAAATTAATATTTTGTTGTAATTTATTTTCCAATGGAATTGTTTATTAGATAAAATCATTTAATTATTTATATACAAGGAATTCTTTTTCTACAACTAATTAGATGTACAATAAGTTTTTAATTTTGTTTTCGAATGGCAGAAATACATAACATGAATGCATTGATTTTTTTTTTATACACCTAATTTTTGAAATGTATTCACCTATTTATTTGATTTGTATAAACCTAAATTTTTTTCATAGATATATATAAAACAACAGATATACAAGTTTGATATGTATATTTGACATGATGTGTTTTCTATATTTATTGTACATCTAATTAGTTAATTTAATTTTTTTTTTTAATGGCAGATATACATGATATGAATATATTGATTTTTATACATCTAAGTTTGAAATGTACGCATGCATCTATTTTTATTTGTAAAAACCTAAATTTGACATAGGCATATATTTATTTTGTATGTATATAAGTTTGACATGTATACATCACTTTGTTTTGTGTATATCAAAGATTGATATATTTACATATGTTTTAAATTAGTGAATAAAGTGAATTCGCTTTAAATTGAAAATAAAAGCTTCTTTGTTAGATACAAATTAATATTTTTGCATATAATTTATGAAATTATACATACGTTTTAAAAATTTTGATTCTAGGTTGGATATTTGGCCTTTTATTAAAAAAAAAAAAAATAAAAATATCAAATCTTTTAATAGTCATCTGTTTCGTTCAAAATTTGTTACAAATCTGCAATTTTTATTAAATTTATAAAAGATTTTCTTCGTCAAAGTTAGTTAAGTTTGATATAAAGTTGCAAATAATTCAGAATTGAATTGGAATTATAATTTTGTTTAAAATAACTGTGATTATTCATTGTTTTTATATAAGTTATAAGCAGCAGTTTGATTTTTATTTCAGTAAAAAGCAAAATAATTTTATTATGTTCCATAATCCTGCTTCTTAACTATACTTTTCTTACAACAGAAATGACACGAAAGCAATTGGATAAAATTGTTATTTGACATCATGTACATTATCTAATAGATTTAAGTCTTACAAAAACGTTCTTTTGTCTTTAAATGTCAGACAATAATTCTTATTAGAGTCATCAAAAAATGATTCATTTCAACCACATATTACTTAAGGACTAAATGAAAAGAAATCCATTTCTTCAAATGTCTTTTTTATCGTATTTGAACCTAAATTGGGAGTTTGGTAAAGGCTATCATAAAACATAAAATATCTATTGTTTTCAGTTAAGGAAAATCACGTTTGAGTAAAAATTTCTTTTGCTCCATTATTAAAAGATAAAGTCTTCAAAACCACTTTTTTTATGAACTGAAACAAAGTTTACAAAAGATGATTTTAATCGTACTATTTATTTGGAGCAGTAATATGTCACTATAATAAGTTGAAATGTCATTTTGAAAATTAAAAATTATTTTTATTAGTTATATCAAGAATTTTGATTTATATATTGGGAAAAAATTTAAGCAATTCATGCAATTTTTTCAACAGTATAAAGGACGTCAACCAAAAATAAAAATAAAAAATAAAAATTATACGGATTGATATAATTTTTAATAAATTGATAAAGTATGCTCGTCAGTTTTGTTAAACTTTCATATTGTTATTATGTTAATTATTTACAAATATGAATAGCCAATTAGTATTTTTACATTCCAGGCACTTGATCAGAGATCATTAGATAATGAATTAGGCCTGTAATAGATTCAAAAGTATTCAGAAGTCTATGTAAATAATCTGCTATCTTGATAAGGCAGATTTGAAGTAGATTCAACAGTATTCAAAGAGCTTGTGAATTTGCTAAGATATACTTGAAATTTATCGAACAATTTGTAGCAAATTCAACAGTATTGAGAGGTCTAGTTAAAGACTTTAAGCTATTCTGATTTATTGGAGAATATGTAATAGAAGGCTTTGCTAAGATATACCTGATATTTATAGGAGAAATTTGTGGCAAATTCAACAGTATTCAGACGATTAGGTAAAGAATTTGCTGGCTTACACCTGATATGTATACAACAAATCCGTATCAGATTCGGCAGTATTGAGAAATCTACATAATGATTCTACTAACCTTTGTCAGACATTTACACAATATATGTGTAAAAGATTCAATAGTATTCAGATGACTATGTATAGAATTTGCTAAGCAATGCCTAATATTTATAGGACAGATCAGTAGCAAATTCAACAATATACAGAGGGTATTGCATAGATTTGCGAAGCTATACCTGATATTTATAGGAGAAATCTGTAGAACATACAGCATTGAGAAGGTTATGCAAACAATTCGCTAAGCTATACCTGATATTCATAGAACATAACTGCAGCAAATTCAACAATATTCAGAGGGCTGCGTATAGAATTTGCAAAGCTGTACCTGATATTTATAGAACAGAACTGTAGCTAATTCAGCAGCATTCAGAGGGCTTGTAAAGAATTTGCTGGGCTATATCACATATTTGTAGAAATTTGTAGCAGATTCAACAGTTTTGAGAAGGCTATGTAAAGAATTTATTAAGTTATACCTGATATTTATAGTGAAAATCTGTAGCAAATTCAACAGTATTCAGAGGACTATATACAGAATTTGCTAAACTCTACCTGATACTTATACATCAAGTCCGTATTGGATTCGACAATATTCAAAGTTTACGTAACGATTCTAACTAACCAACTTTGATATTTTTACGATAGATTTGTAATAGATTCAATATTATTCAAAGAATCTGCTAAACAATATCTAGCCCTTACTATCAAGTATAATGCTCTAAATATTTAGATATAAAATGATTGATTATGTTAAATAAGCAACAGGATTGAAGTACCCAATTTTTAATTTCATTTGAAATCTAATATTGCTGTCTACGTTTTACATTTGAACAACAAAAAAGTTGTTTGTGAAATACAATAGTTTATTGAACAATTATCGAAACTGAGAAATTCTGGTTTCATTTTATTAAAAATAACTGCCAAGAAAAAATTATTTATATTTTAGGAGCAACATAAATTTAATACCAACAAAAATAATTACAAAAAAAAGAATAAAAATAACCGTGTAATAAATCATTTGTTTGGGATTCTAAATTATGTTATCCATTCTAGACAATTCTGTTTTTTTTTTTTAAACTAATTTAATTCGTATATTTTAATCCAGATCAAAAGAGAATAATATAATCCTGACAATACAATTGTCAAATACAATAATTCTTGCAATAGAATTCGTGAAAATTTTCACTGTTCTACTAATGAATGGTAAACTTCATTAGGTAAAGAAAACTCATTTTCTTCTCAAAAGAACTTAAGCTAGAAGAACTAACAAATAGAAGTCTGATAGAACCAAGTAAAGTAAATAAAATAACTATGGGATCTAACAGTTGCTTGGTTAATAGGTTTTGACAATGAATAGTCATTTGCTATGTTAAGAGAAAATAATTAAAGGGTTGTTTTTGTATTCCAAGTCTATTGGGATTAATTTAACAGTCATGGATAATAAATTTTCTAATTTTATATAAAAAAAGCTGGGTTTTAAAACTACGCCCTATAAAGTTAAATTTTTTGTTGCATGTCTGTGGTTTAAAAGGGAAAACATCAGGTATTCTTCATCATCTTATCAAAGAGATATAAATAATTGAGTATTTTATCATTATTTTTAAATTATTACTTTTTATTAACTATCAATTATGTAAGAAAACTGAGGATACAGTTGAATAAAACATAAGTAATATCTTTATTCTTTGTTAACAATAGCGCTATTTTGTTTGTTTATTTGGCTATTTGGCGCAAGCGTACATGATTCTAGATTTTTTGCTATAAACAAATTCAAATTTGAATAGAACCGTTTACTTGTATTAAATTCATTATGAAGTAAATTTAAATAAACAATCGACCTCTACAACGTGTTAAAGAGATCACTATTCTGATGAAACTGACCGATTCCTCTCTATCAATGTAAACAGGAAGTGACGACGAGAGTACATAAATAAGCATAAAATAAGCATAATAAATCCACCACTCCCGCAACAGAAAAATTACCGAACTTACAGCGCCAATTCACTTATAAGAAGTTTAAATTCAATACTTTTAATTGGTAGAAAAAAACAATCAAACTTCAAAGTAAATATATATGGCAGAAGCTGTAGGTGCTTCACTTGTACTTATTTGGGGCTGGACAGTCAGAGTTATTCCAGAGATATCAACAAGGACTCGAACACAATAATCCATAATTTACTATTATTATTTACATTTTGGAGATGAAAATCCCCATGGGTGGAATCTTAGGAGAGGTTTGAAAACTCAGCTAATTCTCTACTTGTTGAAATCGTTTTATTCTGAATTATGTTTTCATAAAGTTATTGCTGTTAATCACATGCTAAAATATTAGCTATCCTCTTAATCTTTAAGCATCTCGAGGAATTTAGAGAAATATTTACGAATCATCAATGCCAAATCTTGCCAAGTTCGCCAACTTGGCATAATTTTGTATTGCAAATGGCTCATTTAAATATAATAAAAACATTTACCTAAATAAAACAGATAAATTAAAAGAATTTTTAAAAACACAGTTTTAATAACTATTAATTAAATAACAATAAACAATAAACAATTTGTATACATATTTTTACGTGGAAAGTGGTATTATTATATATAATAAATTCTAATACTGCTTTTTCCAAATATATTTTTAGGATTATTAACAAGCCTGATATGAGATATAGAAAATAAAAACTTTATTTTTAGGAAATATAATTTTTTTTTTCTTATTCCACTTGGTAGACAGCAAAATTAAGACCATGTCCAAGAACCCGTGTGGTTTCATGACAGGAGGAAAAGGAAGGACAGCTTCTGTTGTGATGGAGCACCCGTAAGAAGAAGCCTGACTATCCTAACTATCTATCCTTTTTGTACTGCATTGGAGAAAATCAGAAAATCTCCCACCAGGTAATCTGACTAACGAAGCAAGGGTGCTGAATACCCCAAATTCCATCGAGTCTCTTCGTTTTTGAATTAGTGTCTACAACAATGTCACCAGTGGATTGAATCTCCGCCTTAATACTTACAAGCGGCGTACGTTATCACTGAAGCTAAGAATCGGAAATATCATTTTTAATTGAACAAATTTGAACTAAAGCTCTTTCCCTGTGAAATTCTCATAACAGGTTGGGATTTAATTTTTAAACTAGATTTTCAAAGAGCAATACTGGTCATCAGAAAAGAATTTTTAGTAATTGAAGAAATTTTCCATTTCGGAAATTTAAATAAAAAAGTCAAGATTTATTAATTTATTTTCTGATTAATATCAATTTTATTTTTATTCAGAAAATTCAACCTTTTCTGAAATAATCTAGAAAAATTTTCAAAGATTTATGTATTATACACAAACATAAATGTTTCGGACCCCAAGTTATTTTTTGTTATACTTTTCAAAGAGTCTCCATTTTTTCTCATAATCTTAAAGTTGCCACACGTTTATTTTATTTTTCAATGTTTCATACAGATCATCATCTATTTATTTCTTTTCACGCACTATTTCAAATAGTTCTTATCAAGCAAGTGGGAATTTGAAATATTGGTTTCTGCGTAACTCATTAAGAAAGTCAAACAAATTCAACAAAGATTGTGTTGGGGTGATGAGTTCGTACCATTTATTTCCCATCAAATGTTAATTACTCGCGACAACCGATGCAAAAGAATAAGTTTAAGGAAGTTTTGTATAAATATGGTTTTCTTCTTTCAGAAGGCCAGGTAATCATCATCAATCTCCAACAATTGTATTTCTTTTTATAACAAGACACGTTCTTAAAGCATGATTTGGTATAAAAGTTGTAGAAGTAACTTTATGCTGTGTTTTAATTAAATAACTGAAAGTATTGCTTCTTTTTATTAAATTTAAATAAATTTTTTAAATGGATAGAATACTCTAATATATATCATTTGAATCGTATCATATTAAACTGTTGACAAACATGAAACAAACGTATCAGTTGGAAAAACTATTGCATGCTGATTGCATTTATCTGGTTCACATTATAGAGATTATTTTGGTGAATAATTGGAATTGTACCGGTATAATAGAAAGAAAATTTGAAAGAAATTATTTTAAATTACAAAAAATGCTTAGTAGGTACATTTTTTAAGATATTTTAAATTTCCATTTAATTGACGTAATAGTAAAGTAATCTCCTTCTAATGTCAGGTTAAAATTACAATTCTGACAGTAACTAAGAAAAAAAAATATTACGCAACAAATCATCATAAAAGAAAATGGAAATTTATTGTTTTCAGTTATGCCAACACATTAAAAATTTTAAATAATTATTTACATCAATATTAATACTTATATTCTTTTATTTTTATTTATCTTTGGTTTTAATACAATTTACAATGGCTGGGAAAAACTGAAACATCACATAGAATTTATTCCCATATATAAACCTCAAGTTTAAGAGCCATGCTGTAATTTATAATTTTATGTTTCAGAAATATTAATTATTATTAAAAATTTAAATTTAATTTTAGAAGTAGTTTTTAAAAGATTTTTTTTTTGTAATAACTTTTTTAATCACAAAATTATTTTTTAAAATAATTTTTAAGTGTTACATATTAATAACGTTTATTGTTTAGTATTTATTTATTTTCATTGCAAGTTTGGTGGTAAAACCAATGTTTCAATGAAACCATTCAGTCCGAAATATATAAAATAATTTCTGATAAATCTCTTCACTTATAAATGTTTTAGTTTTATATAAAAAAAAAAAAATAGATTTTTCAGTATGTTTAGTTCTATATGCAAAAATTCATGATGTAGGCAATTGTTTTAGAAGTTTAACTTGAAGAAATATGGTTTTCATGAAAAATAAATTCAAATTCCTGACTGCTGATTCCTTTTGTTTTTTGGGTTTTTTTACAATTCTTGTAACTTTCACTCTATTTGTAGCAATTGAAGAAATCGTCACACGTACTGAAAAAACTTATTAAAAACAATTTTTAATAGTTAACTATAAAAATTGAATACTTTTTATTATATAGAATTAGACTTTTAATTATAAACCTTATCAATTTAGCATCAATTGTAAACCCTCATTAATTTAGCATCAATTGTAAGCCCTCGTTAGTTTAGCATCAATTGTAAGCCTCATTAATTTAACATCAATTGTTAGCCTCATTATTATATCAAACTATTGCCATATCGATGGTTTTTAACAAATCTATATAATTTAAAGTACACAAATATAAATAAAATTCTGAAAACCAATTGTTTTTTTGTCTAAATGTTTAGTTTAATAGTATTAATCTGTTATCTACAATTGAACATTTCAAATTCATAAAAATTTCAAAGGAAAATTCAGCAGATTGTTTGTGGTGCTGGACGAATTTCCATCAAAACTTGGATAAAATGCGTGACATCATTTAGGAATCTTTTTTCCCGCACAATAAACCTAAATTACATTTTCTTTACATCACAAATTGACTGTCTGAAGCAAATAAATAGTAAAATGATAATAAAAAGTAATTTAAAATCCATTAAAAGGAGATTTTTCTCGTAACTTTTTTCGACACAATACATTTAATGTTAATGTTCTATACGTAAAAAAAAACGTGAGAAACATTTATCTCTCTGAAATAATTTAACGCTCAGATATTTTAATACAATTTTTATTTTGAACAGAAATATTAAGACTAGAATTTTTATGCCGTTTAATATATTAGAGATTTCTATAATGGTTTTCTTAGTCATTATTTATTATTATTTAGTATCTATAAAATAAATAATAAATAAACAATCTGAAAAGATTTAATTTTTAAAAAGAAAAAAAGGTTCATTTTAGTACATTTAGTATTTTTGTTTTCAAAGAATTTATTAATTACATTTAAATATTTATATGCTTTAGTAAAATAAATAAAAAACAAAAATTACTTTATTTCTTATCATAATGATTATGTATTGCATTAAAAATACATTGTATATTTAAAAAGCATATATCATCTGTTTGTATATGCTACTTTGTATATTCTAAAGTTTGTATATCTTTTCACCCAAATTATACAAAAGGTAATTAATTAATTATTTTTGTAATTTGTGCATAATAAAAAAATAATACATAAATTTCCAAAATTTAATCATCAAATAAATAAAGAAAATCTACAAAAATTTATAAAAATAATTAGCAAATAAATATTTTGCCTGTCTTGAATGTAAAACAAAAATTAATCAAACAAAGACATCAATGTTTACTGACCCAACGTTCGTAATCAATTCTCGTTTTTATTGAAAAGTAAAGAAATTTCAAGATTGCTTTCATCTCATAATATAAGCGATATAATACTAAGATAGCAAAATAATATAAGCGACGTAATACTAATATAACGCGATAATATAAGTGGCATAATACTAAAATAACGTCATAATATGAGCGATATAATACTAAGATAACATCAAAACTTAATCGACATAATACTAACATCATAATATAAGCGACATAATACTAAGATAAGCGTCATAATAGTAATATATTATAATTCAATTTACCACTTCAGAACACTTTATTTGCTTACATGCAAAAACATCTTAGGTTCCAAAGAAATTTTTAAAAAGAAACATTCGATAACTAAAAGAGGCCTTTTCAGAAGGCATAAACTTATCTTTATTAAAAACAATTATTTTTTTATAAAATTAAATGAAATTGCACCTGATTTTTCAAGTACAATTAAATAGGTTAAATGATTAAATGTTTTTAAGAAGGAATTCAATGAGTTGATCTTATTTGGCACGTTAAGATAAATTGATTCCAACAGTATACTATATTCTAACGTGGAGCTAAAAACCAAATTCTGTCTTACTGATGTTACTGATAAATCTTGTGATATGGAGGTCGAATTGAAGACTGAAAATGGACTAGACTTTTGGAAAACTCTATCTCAAAAATAGAGTCCAGGAAAAAAAAAACACCATAAAAAATGTCAGAAATTCCACAGAAAGATATACTCTAAAAATACCATCTTTCGATTGTATTCTTCCTCTGGATCTTCTAATATTCACCATGGTGTGCAGGGATAGTATTCCCATTCAAAAATAGGAAATGTAGGTCCTTATTGAGGTAAGAGTCAGAGTAGGGAATCGAGTATTTTGAAAATCTTGGATCAACAATGGAAGAAGATCTCATAGAAACTTTTTTTATTTATGAGAAAAAAATAAGATTTAATGCATTTCAAATATAACATCATTGAGCTTAAAATTTACACTTTTCTTTTACTTATTTAAACTATTCTATAAGACTTTGTAACTTGTAAATTTGGTGCGATTATTTTTATATTATATATGCATTTTTGTTAGAGTAAAAGGATGTATTTTAAATTAGTGCAAATATTTTATCGTTCAAGTGCATCAAAAATTTTGTTATGAAAATATATCTTTATTGATGAGTTTAATAAAAGTCATTAAATTGGTTTCATAAAATTCTGTAGTAAATAACAAGGATTAATGTTAAAATTAATAGGATTAATTACGAGGTTAATGTCAGGAATCAAAATATTTTAGCCAACTTCCCAGCCCGGCCCTATTTAGATGCAGCAACACACATTAATCTAACATACGATTACTTCTATTCACGAAGTTTCCTTTAATTCTCTATTCTGTTCTGAAAATAGTATATAAATAAACACTACCTCTCCAATTCCAATATATCTTGTTGAATTTGGAAGTGCTGTTTTGGAAACATTAGCTGTAATTCAAAAGCAAACAGTTAAAATGAGTAACCACAAACGTTTGCATGATGAGATGAAATGGCAAGTGGGGCAGCGCCAAGCCCAGATTGTTAGAATCCTTTCTTAGAAAACTTGGTCAATGTATATACCAAGAACTACAGCAACCAATGAAGATCGGTATTGTTTGCAACTAAGCTAACAGGAGTACAGCACCATCTCGTCATCTTTATGTGGTCGTAGGTATACGAATTTCAATGGTTACTGTTTCCAGAAGATGACATGAAGCAAGATTTGCTTTTCTAGATGACTTGTTATTTACATTCCACTCACTCCTTAACTCAGAACAGCCCGTTTATGCCAACAAATTCACTCAGTTCTATTTACCTGTACCATATTACCAACTTTTAGTTCCGACATTTTAAAGTCTAATTTTTATCTTCTAGCACTGAAGATCCATAATCCGAATATAATTATTACGCGGATATTTTTCGTATTAGATTAACATATAATAATATTGCATAATTTCTTTACAATATTTCCAGTAATTCTTGAGATAATCTAAAATATTTTATGACTTAAAAAAGCTTAATTTCCAGTATAGATTTCTGTCTTGAAAATGTATATGTTACAAGGGGACTATACTCATATTAACTATTTCTTTTCTTCAATATTTTAAAGTCTGATTTATACCTTCTAGGCTGAAGATCCTTGAGTATAGTCAGTATTAATCTAATTATTTAGATACTGTTTTCCACTAGTATTTAACATATGAACAAATTAAAAAGTAAATTAAACATATGAATTTCTTAACAATTTTTCCAGTAGTTCTTGAGATATTTGTTTAAAGACGACTCTTCGTCAAAAAGATGAATTTTTAATAACAAACCTAATTAAAAGAATATATCTTTCTATATAAAATAGCTCAAAATAAGACGAGTATATTAGAAGAATAAGAGCAAAATAAATCATATATGATAAATCTACTTAAATTTCTAATTTATAATTAATGATACTAATTTCTTGTAATATCACGTAAGATTCAAGAATTTTAATCTTAATATTAGGTGTATGACATATATTTATATGAGAAGCACTTTATGGTACCAATTTCTATGGAATTAAACTTGAAAGATGTATATTAACATACTCACTATGAATAATGTCTACAATCAGTTTGATATTTCCCTAAGGCCAAATTCTCAGAGAGTTAGACATAGCAATCTGACAGTTTGATCGGCGCCATTAGTGGAACTAATTGTTCCCAGCTGTATAATATATAGAAAATAATTTACTCAATGCATGTAGGACAGATTGGTAATATATATCATCATCATCATCTCAGAAAATAAGAATGGTGTACGTATCACTATGAACGATATATATACATTTACATTTATACATACATTTTTTAATCTTACGCCTATATGCTAATTTTTAAATTAAAATATGATATGTTATATTTTCTGGGGTTGAGTGCTACAGGTTTCTGGGTTCCAGTCCCAGCGGTGCCATGGATGTTTAGTGGTTCGGAATCCAATTTAAACCGTAGGTACCGATCTTTTATGACTGTAGAGCATTGGACGTAGATCTGACGTCCCTATCCCATAAAAAGAACAATCTTATGACTCGAAATTGCCAATAGGCAGATGGCGTTGGCCCACCATACGGCTGTGGAGAAATTGTTTGACATATGTACATGTGTTTGTTACTGAACTCCTTCCAAATGGCTGGATCGATTTTGATGAAATTTTTAGTGGTATTTGAGTGGGTTTCTGGATGGTTTAGATTTACAATTGGATACGATAGGTGGCTCGGCAATCGATATTATTCTTCTATACCTGTGTGTTATACAGGCCGTTCCTTCCCTGGATGGACTGATTTTGATGAAATTTTTTATGTATTGTGTATTTTGAGTATTGACAAAACATGGAGAATTTTTAGGTCATCCCCTTTTGTGAGTCGTCACCAAATGATGATGCGGAATATCAACTTCCTCTTATACCGTTCAACCAACCGTTATGAAAATTGGTAATAATATGTATTCGAGTATGGAAAAATGAATTTCGTGCTATCCATTTTATAGATACTTGCCACCAGATGGTTCTGCAACATTTTATGTTATATACAGTTCAAGCGATATCCATGAAAAATTGGTATGCACATAAAGTGGAACGTAGAGAATATATTCGCGATATGTAATTTTCTACAATGCATTTTTTCAGAACAACGTATACCGGGTTCTGCTAGTATACATATATATACTATTAATCATTTGCATTGATACGTATATATACATATATTGTAAGTGTGCGTATGTGATATTTATACGCGCAGCGTCCTAAAAGATCTCTTTACATTTCTGAAGATTTGTTGAAAAAGACTTTATTATTTTTGTATAAAAGAGGACATTTTTTATGGCACTACCATTTTTATGACGACGTTGCGGTGTATGTATATCTATAAAATTTCTAATAAAGTAACAGCAACACTCTTTCTTATAGTAGTTAAATGTGCAATGCTAATTTAAGCTTTTTTTTTGCTTATTTTTTAACTATGAAGATAAAAGTTTATTAATGGTTTTTTATGACAAGCTATAAAAAAATGTAATTGTATTTCAAATACGTAAAATTCGTTGACCAAATCAAAGTGTCAATTTAAATTTTATGCATAAAAATTAATTTATTCACAAGTACAGCAAGTTTTATTTCTTAATTTTTTTTTAGAAATAAAATTATAAGTTTAGAATTGTCATTGAGTTCATATCAAAAATTATTTAACCATTTTTCCCAAAAATGTATTTAGCAAACACAAATTTTTAATATCTTAAAACTTACAGTTTCTAAAAAACGATTTCAAAATCGACCAAATCCTTTAAAGTATAGTATATCCCTTGAGAGATAAAAAATTATTGTTTATTTAATTGAATCAATCTATATTTAAAGAGAAAAGTTTTTACTTTCATTTGAAAATAGGTGTTTAAGCTGTCAATATTCATCAACTAGTTATAGAAATAGATTCACCTTTAACTTCTTTTCGAGCTTAAAGAGATAAACAGATTAATTTTTTTAATTTTAACTTATTTGGATTGAATTTATTTTTAAAATATAAAAAATGTACGGAAAAAATAGATTCTGAAATAGTTATAATAATGTTTTAAAAGATCTGCACTTTTTTAAAAATTTTGCAATAAATTTTTAAGATATTGATCGAACTGAATATTTTGTAAAGGTAATCACCATTTACAATAAAAGAATATTAAAAAAAATCGTGCTGATTTAAAAAAAAAAAAAAAAATCTGGAATAAAATATCAAAAAGTCTTGGCAGTTGTTTTTGAAATGTAAAATTTTTAAAAAAAGCTATAAAATATGACCAATTTAAAAAATTTAAAATAAAAAGTTAGAATATATTTTGTAAAATTTAGAATGAATTTAGAATAGTAAAATTTAAAATGAATTTAAAACAGAAAAAAATTGAGAATGAGTTTAAAATTGAAATTTAGAAATATATTTTAAATTTAGAGTGAATTTATAATAGTAAAATTTAAAATGAACTTAAAACAGAAAAATTTAGAAAGAGTTTAGAATTGAAATTTAGAATATATTTTATAAAATTTAGAATGGATTTAGAATAGTAAAATTTAAAAGAATTTAAAACAGAAAAATTTAGAAAAGAGTTTAAAATTGAAATTTAGAATGTATTTTGTAAAATTTAGAATCAATTTAGAATTGAAATACTTAGAATTTAGAAATATTCAGAAATAGATTCAGAACTTAGAAAAAATTAAATTTATAAAATTAAATAATAAAAATTTAGAAAATTAAAATAGAGTTTATAATAAATTTAGAATTATTTTATATTTTCTTCTCTTTTTTTTTAGAAATAAAATTAGAAATCTAAAATAGTCAAACAATTAGTATTAAAAATGTTCTTAATTATTCAGCATTTTTTTTTTTTTTATTTCATTAAACGAAATAGAAACTTTTAACCAGAAATCATGACACGGAAGAAAATTTCACCTTTTTTGTATAACATTTATATAAAAAGAAACAATAGGATGGGATTTATAACCTCAACTTAACATAAGTAAGTAAAATGCATGGATCTGTTTCATACAAAAATCCAACTACCAAGTTCCTTTTATTAATGTCTTGGTGATTCTTTTTTTCTTAAGAAATATTATTAGTTAACCAAAAGTGGAAGAAAGCTGATTTTGAAAATTCCAGCATACACTAAGATAAGAAAATAAACCTAATTACAGTTCTAATTAATTGCTCTTGTGGAAATTTACGGTGAGTCTTAAGAGGTAAACGTAAAGGTGTTTAAAAAGACATTTTAAACGAAGTGAGCATTAAAAAGCTTTAATATTTAACGTTTTACACTGAAATGTGTATTCTGAAAATATAGTGTAGTGTAAAATAAAGGCGACATTTTATTTCAGCATATTTAAATGTATGTTTATGTGATAAATAGTTAGAATCTTATGGAGTAGTTTCTTTTTATTTCTTATTCTTACACCCTGGTGTCCAAAACGTTAAGCCTAATTCGTAAAATGTAAAAAAAATTATGAGAAAATATTGGTAAAATTGTTTGAAATCACTTGTAGGTAGGGATTGCAATACCGGTATTTTGGGCCTTTTTGTGCAATTTTGTAATACCGGTATTCACAGGTTTAAATACCGGTTTTTCGATATTTACTATGAATTTAGAATTTTTTATATGTGAAAGAATTCTTATTTGTGAAATTCTTATTCTTATCTGTGAATTTTATTTGAAAAACTAAAAAATTCTTATCTGGGAAAACAAGTAGTGAAGAAAGTGTGTAATATTTCGATATTTTTTTTAAATTGGTGAGTTTGTTATTCACATTTGTTTACATATCCTACTTTAGAGTTCAAAATGATTTTCATATTTATTATATATATATTAATAAATAATACCCCATAATAACTAATAAGAATAACTTTAAAGAAAAAAATCAGTTGATAATACTTCGGCTATTTTTGGTTTCAGTGGTATACATGAAAAAGATTCAAGAGTTACAAAATGTAAAAAAGTTTCAAGATTTATTAAAGTGAAATGGAGGAAGGTACAAACAAGTTTTCTAAGTTAACTCCATCACATTTCAAAAATTTGTGAAAATAGTACCACAGACTGAATAGTGATATTTACACTTTTTGTGATTTAAATAAATAATATGTTCATTTACTTTTTGAGATTCTTTATATACTGACTGAATATAATTTATAAGTTACAATTTTGTTTTTATTTGTTTTACATTCTCTAATAAAACTGGCAAATAAAACAAAAAAACACCTGTGTTTTCTTTCTTTTTCTAAAATTTCTACTACCGGTATTAAAACCAGTATCCCGGTATTAAGATCTAAAAATTACCGAATACCGGTATTGAACTTTTGGTCCGATATTGCAATCCCTACTTGTAGGTAATCATTTGTTGAAATTGTCAACATTGTCTTTATGCAAATTAATTCCGTCGACGTCATCATGCGCAAAACACTTGCGTACGTTGGAATGTGGAGAAAGTGGCTCACGAGGCATAAGTAATTCGCCAATAAAGGCATAAAGATGCCAATTGGACGGCTGAAATGTGGCTGGACATGTTTGAAACGGGAATTGTTGGAATTCTGTTGAAGAATGCTGGAATTGTTGGTATATTAAGACAGAGGTTTCAAAGTGCGGATATGTTAAGCGACGACCAGTATAAAGTCATTGAACTTGATGTCCAACGATTTATAAGAATAAAAAAAATATCTTAGAACTTTAATAAATTCTTTTTAGGTCCATTCTACTTCAGGTACTTTTTATTGCATATAACACACTTATTTTCAAAACCCACAATTGTATATACAGTAAATGTAATCAATTGAAATTTCAGATGACAGAAAAGTAAAGAAGTAAGTTTTCTGTATCCCGTTCTAGCTCTTCTTTCTCATCAGTACCCTCTTTATTTGCACTGACACCTTCCAATTGTTTGAGAACACAATGGATAACTATTATACATTTCTTTAATAATTTTTATTTATAAACTGCATGCCAGCGAATGAAGCATTGCAGCATGTCATTGGCGAATACCAGCCAAGTTCTATTTCAAGCAGAAAACGTTTAACAAAAAATGATAGTTGCATAAAGTGTTCAAAAGGCAAAACTTTTCGAATGTTATTGGGGTGGAAAATGTTAATATGAGCTATCAATCGTTGCACGCTGTGGTTATTTTAAGCCATCAATAACTGACAAACTATTTAAACGTAAATTATATTTAATTATGTGAACTTGGTTCTTAACTGTTCTATCTGGATCCTATAATTTCACCTGAGTTTCGTGCTGGAGTTTATTTCAAACTCATGGTGGCTTTCTCACAAAACATTACCTGAATTATGAAATGTTTATTTGCATTTCATTTAAAGCAAATTTTCGTTTAATTTTTCTTTAAACCAATTTTTTAAAAATTTATATAATATAATGAAATATATATATATATATATCATCATTCATTAATTCAACCGAGACCAAAATTATTAAGCAAAACTAACAAGGCATTTTTTCCGTATGTACTAATATAGATGTTTTTACGCATCATTTGACTTCTCGAGGAAAAAAAAATAATGTTGTGTTTTTATAGAAAATGCAATCTTTTGTGTAAGGGTGTCTCATTTAATTTATGTTGGTTCATCGGATTCATAAAAAAGGAGAATAATGAATAGAATCATTTTGCGAAAACAACTTTGTCTGGAAAATGGCGGTTGCTATGGAAACAGTCAAACATTTTTTGAATTGGGTAAGTCAATAATATTTTTAGCTGGTGAAAATTTTAATTAAAATCACAGGTATGTAAAACAGATAAAAGTATAATTGTAGTCCATTTTCATAAAAAAAAATGCGCCTGGTAAATCTAACTCATTTAATTAAGCATTGATAAGTTCACATGTTCAAGAAATAAAAACCTTTTCTGTGGTAAATAGCAGACAACTTGACAAAGAGAAAAGCAAAGACCAAACTCTATGGTATATATTATATGACAGAATAAACTGCAGTCAGTAGAAAAATAAATTCATATAATATTCAAAATATACAGACATATACAATATAAAATATGATAATTACTATAAAATATTTGAAAATTTATTCAGATTCTGAATATATAAGAATTTATTCAGTACAAATTACAAATTCCTACAACATGTAGGTTAATAGTTTAATTTTAATTTTAAGTTAAATTAATGGGTTAATTTTGACAATGCTACAAAAGTGAAGAAGTATAACATAGTTTAAAGTGTTTCTTTTTGATAATCCTATAAAAAGATAACAGGATTTGAAAATTTGGGAAATTTATGTTTTAACGTGGTAATCTAACACACTCCAAGAATTACAGAAATTATTTTTCAGATATTTTTCGAAGATTAAAGAATAGAAGATAACATTTTAAAAAAATCATTCAAGACTAGAATAGTTTGCCAGAAAGTAAAATTGCTGTCGTGTTCCTTACACCAGTCTAAACGATATCGTCATGATCAGCTGTAAATGGAATGCAGCGCTTAAGATGGTGGAGAAACAGGCCACCTTCTTATGGGCATCTGTCTATAGTGAAAGAACACTTGCAGTCGGATTTAGATGAAAAGAGTAGCCCAATAGGCTATACTTCTCCTCACTAATATAAAGAGACTTTCAGTTCCATTTGGAGAATAAACACCTGGCTCCACTTTCAAATCTTTACTTATTCGAAAGATTATAATCTAACATCGAACAAAATATTTGAGTTACTAATTTTATTGAAAAATGCATCAGATTAAAAGTTAATCAGGTCCAACCGATTTAGAAGCCTGGCAATGAAAATATTGTCAGAAAAATTTTTCAGTACGTCTCCCTAAAGTGCCTTCACTAAAGGCAAACCTATTCTGAACTCAAAGTCCAGAATCAAATGGGTGTGTAAGCTTTCGCTGAGAAATAAGATTGTGTATTTGAAATAACATTAACACGTTTACCTTTCAATAAACAATCAAAGAATACGAAAAGAATCGGATCTCCGACAACGAGTTGAGGTTCTGAACTTAGCTCGTTTTGCTGCGTTGTGTACCTAAATTTTCAGCTTTCCGCCCAGTAACATGTCAGGGTTTTTATTGCACGCTTTTTTACCCATTTTTTTGTTAGGAAAATAAAAATGATTGAACAAAAATCAAGAAATATAAAAAATATAAAAGAATATCGGTTCTGATTTCGGCCCTGTAAATACATTTACCTTTCAGATCCCAATGCTCCCACCGTTCAACATAACCCTCTCACTGTTTATTTACTTTTTTTCAATAGTTTTTGTGCATCGACAACTGGTCCTAATTGTAGAATTTAAACTTAACTTACATTCTGTTATATTTTAATTTTTTTCATATTTTACTTTTATTTATTTTTAGTATTTTTAACTTTTGAGTACCATATATTTTGAATTTTAAAAACTTTATCAAGAATTTTGTATTTACTAATATTAAAGCAGGCCAATTAAAACTAAAATCATATTTATAAATTAAGAAGAGGAAAATTTACCCCCATTGGTACACCGTAAAGTAAGTCAGATACCAGTTGCAATCTCTTTTTCATTTGAACCTAATGGACATTGTTTCCTGTTGATTAGTATCTATGTTTTTTGGCCTGGGGAATAAACGAACATGCACCTCACTGACGTAGTTTTTGGGGTGGGGTGGAGGGGTAACCATTGCCAACCTTTTCTACAGCTAGTTAGTTTAACCTTTAACTGCAATTAGTAGTTTGGAAAGTTTCCAAGCTCTTGAAATGATACTTTTGTCGATTCAAACTGTTGAGTCTACTACTACACATTTTTTATAGTAGTGCTAATCATTCTACCAATTGTAAAGTCGTTTTGATTTTTTTGTTTTGTTTTTGTCAAACTGCATGAATGAGCTTATTTGAACTTGCAGATAACATATATAATAGAGCTTTTCGTTCTTATATTTCTTGTAGTCTGGCACTGTGTGCTCTGAGTGTACTCATTTTGCAAGTCACCTGTGATGTGTTTTTATTCATATTTGCATACGAACCTTTCGATTGAATTGTTGTTCATTTTTGATTCAAGCACTTTTTTTACAATTTTATGGTTGTCTCATTAAAAATTACATGTTTTTCTGCTATGGTTGTCTAACTAAAAATGACATATTTGTTTGGTATGGTTGCCTCATTAAAAATTACATGTTTTTCTTTTGGTATTTGTCTGATTAAAAATGACATATTTTTTGATATGGTTGTCTCATTAAAAATTACATTGCATGGTTAAAAATGACATGTTTTTCAATGGTTGCCTCATTAAAAATTACATATTTGTTTGGTATGGTTGTCTGATTAAAAATTTCATGTTTTTTGGTATAGTTGCCTGATTAAAAATGATATATTTGTTTTATGTTGTCTGGTTAAAAATTACATGTTTTCTGGTATGGTTGTCTGATTAAAAATGACGTGTTTTACTGGTATGGTTGTCTGATTAAAAATTACATGTTTTTTTGGCATGGTTGTCTGGTTAAAAATGATACGTTTGTTTGCATGGTTATCTGGTTAAAAAGTACATGCTTATTACATCGTTGCTTAAGTTATGCACGCCAGTTGAATTATCTGTAGTACTTCTAAAATATTTACTATAGTGGACACCCAAAAATTTTTTTCTCCTCAATATGGTTAGCAATTTTTTGTTAAACTTATAAATTACTTCAATTTTAATGAAAAGATTATATTTTATGCATTTTCTATTGAAATAAAAATAAAAAGATTGACGAATGAAATTATTTTAATGAAATTCTATTCAAATACCACCAGCCTATTGCATTTTAGATTTAAAAAGAGCACGAAATAAATTGAGGCTATACACAATATGATTTACTGTACACATAAATATGGTTTCATTTTCAATATAGTTAACATTTTTTCTAGTTAAAATTATAAATTATTTCAATTATTTTAATGAACACATATTTCATACTTTTTCTATTCAAATAAAAAACTGAATGGCAAATAAATTGTTTTAATGATATTCTATTCAAATATTATCAGCTAATTGCATTTTGGATTTAAAGATGATCATGAAATAAATTGAGGCTACACATAAATATGATTTACTGTGCAAATAAATATGGTTAACATTTTTTCTAGTTAAAATTAAAAGTTATTTCAATTATTTTAATGAAATGCATATATTTCAAACTTTTTCTATCCAAATAAAAAATTTAACGTTGAATGAAATTATTTTAAATGATATTCTATTCAAATATAACCATTAAATACCCTTTTTAAAAAGAGCAAAATTTTAGATTTAAAAAAGTACAAAAAAAGAACCTTTTACTATACATAATTTGTGTGTAATAAAAATTATAGTTAATATTGTTTTTTATAATGGTGCACTTATTAAAAAAATAGTATATTATTTTATAAATTAATAAAATCTGATTTCATAAAAATGTTTACTCAATAAGCACTCTATTAAATAAAGCACTGAATTAAAAATAGCATCACTGCATTTACATAGGCATACTTTGCTTACCATGTATATTTTTAATTATTAAAATAACTTTCCGACATTTTGAGCAGAGCTTATGTAAATATTAATAAGGATTATCTGTAATTTTTTTATATAATTGATTTATCAATAAAATCCTATAACATTTTTTTTAAGATTAGAAAATAAAATTATTTATAAAAGATATCTAATAATAAAAATTAAATATTCTTAATCGTCTATTGTATTTACTTTCCTAATTAATGACTTAAATTTAATGTTATCATTATTATACATTCACAATTATAAAAATAAAGTTTTAATATCATCTTTACCAGTAAAAGTAATTAATTAAAAATATTTTAAATACCCATAATTGTAGTTCTTTAATAGCTTCAAAAGATGCAAAAAATATCAAGAAATTCTATTAAATTAAAGAGTTCAAAATAAATAACTTCATAAGAAAATAATTAAATTAAATCCATTTATTTATAAAATACGCCGATTTCTTATTCATATGTAATAACCAATTTTTATTTTATATGAATGCAATCCATTGAAAATTTAATCGTGTTATTTAAATAAGTATAAATATTTGCTAAATGTCTAGTTCTCTATTTCTATTTTTTTTTATTTCTTTTTGAATATTATTTTCCTTACATTAAACACATTATCAGTTTCTGGTAGTTAAAAAAATAAATAGATTTTGAATTTATACATCCTTAGAAATATTTTTATCATTAAACGGTTTTTTTTTTTTAAATAAATAAAATCACTTTTATGTATTTTTTTTTTTTTTTTTATAAAAACAAATATTATTAATGAATAACTACAAAAAGTAATCTTTTTCTGCATTTCTTGCGAATATATTAAAAAAATTTTGAAAAGTATTTTAGATTTATATACATATTTCCTATTAAACTTTTAGCAGTTCTCTTTTTTTTCATGCCTGTTTGAAACTCTTTTTAAGCTGCACTATTTAACTATATTTTTGCATTTATCGAACATATTTATTTATCTCACAATGCTATAATATTCATTATTTTTTAAAAACATTTCATATTTTTAAAAAAAATCATTTTTAATTTACAATTTTTGTGATTCAAATTTCATGATTTTTGCATATATTAAAGAAAAATTCTTAAAAGTATGTTTATTCTGTTTTTAAGTTTTAATTTAAACGGATGAAAAATTTATAAATTCTTTTATCAAATAAAAAGTGTTGAATATTTAATTTTTTTAATTTTAATCGTTGTGAGTTTTTCATTTTTTAATAAATCTCACACTAAAGATTAGGAATAAAATTTCAGAGTTAATAAAAAAAAATATTTCCTTTTCTCAATAAAAAAAAAATGAGAATTTTCTTAATAAAAAGTATAAATAAATCTTATCCATTTATCAATGTCTAAGTTAATTAAGATTCGGTTAAATATAAGCTGTATTATCTATTGAATTTATTAAATATTCAAAATTCTTTATATGGTTTTCAAACCTTTTCAACATTTATTATAAAGAATTGTTTGACATCTATTTAAAACACTACAGATATTAATGGAATTTAAATGAATAATGCATCAATGTCATAAAAGTCAGAATTCGCATTTGAAAATTTTTTTTAAAAAAAAAAATAAATACATATATTTCATTTATTTAAAGAACCGTTTCTCAGTATACGCATTCCAATATTAATGCAGCTGTCTTTTTTAATACACAATATTAAAAATAATGGGAATCTGAGTTTGAATAAATTTCGAAGAAATTCGGGCAAAAAATACATATGAAAAGTTCTGACAAACGATGTTGCCTGATAACCAAGTGACTGGCTCTCTGGTACCACAGGTTTCAGGCTCAAATCCCTGGCGGTGGTATGGATATGTGTTATTGGTTTGAAATCCATTTTAAATTGTAGGTTCTACTTTAATTAGTCCTCGTGTGCAGAAAATGACAGCAGAGCAATAAATTGGCATACAATAGGACTCAATTCCATCGTCTCTTTCTTAAATGGATAGCATTTCGTAATTAAAAACTACTTTTAAATCCCTACTAATCCCATAACATTAAAATTGATTTTTTCCCATACTTCTATTTTAATAAATCAAATTTATGTTTATCAAGAAATCAATATGAAACTGCAAATCTAGAATTTGATTTGATTAATCATATTTTTATTCGAACAGTCTAAACGAGAAAATATTTTTGTAACACCAAGATAAAATGTATAAGATTTTTAAAGATAAAACTAGATTTTTAAAGATAAAATTTAAAAGTTTAATTTTTATCTTTTAAATTAACTGTAATTTGTAAATTAATTAATTTAGTAATTTTAATTTTAAAATTAATTTTTAAAAATAAGAATTTTAAAGATAAAAATTTTAGGAAATACAATTTTAAAATTATAATAACATTTGGTAAAATTCCAAAAGGTATTAAATTTAATTTTTGGACCATATTGTTTTAAATTCAATGCTATGATACTAAAAGGATAATTTATTCTTTCAAAAATATAAAATAATTTCAACTTTCAATTTATTTCCTTATTTTAATAACAAAAATCATTTTTAAGTCAATGAAAACAAGACAATTTTATCAAATAAACTAGACCATAATTAAAAATATTGTTTACCACAATACTAATCAATTAACTATATGAAATTGCAAACTTTACCACTGATGTTCTTAAACACGAAAGCCAGTAAAACTGGTTTATTTATATTGATTTTCCATAAACCCTACTTGGTATGCAAATCAGTGTGCTGAAGATACTATTATTACAACTTCAATTTACACTCGTGTATGTAAATAGATTGACTACATTATTCTGCCAATGGGTTTAGTTTTGATGAAGTAAACCCAACAAATCTTTTCCAAATAATTGGGCTCTTCTGTATGCCTGGTGGCGTGGCGATAGCACAAATGATGCAAAAGCATTTAATAGAAGAGTCTTTAGTAATCCAATTTGCTTAACCATCTCCCAGCGGTTTCTGATTATCCAGTCCAGAAGAACTGTTCGTTAAAGAAGATCCAAAAGTTGAAATTTTACTATGTTTTTGAAAATAATGAGACAGGATATTTATATTTATATCTCAAAAATTTCAAATACATTATTTAATCAAATAAAAATTTTAAATAAATTTTCTTTCATTAATAAATATAATTATACGACTTTTAAAGATATAAAATTGAAATAAACCGCTTTCTTGCAATAAAACTGCTTATTATCAAATAATATTGACTAAGATGATAGAGAGATATTCAATTACATAAATTAAATTCTAATGGATCTGAGACTTTGACCAAATCACAGGCGGCTGAACAGCTAGCCGTCTTTGAGCGAAAGGATCTTAGAAATATGTTTGGCGCTATGAATGAGAATGAATAGTGGAGGCAACGATGTAATTTTGAATTATATAAGTTGTTTGAGGAGGCAGATATTATTAATTTCATCGAGATAGGAAGTATGAAGTTTGACGGCCACATCTTCTGAACAAACTTATTGACATTTAGGATATTCAGTTATACACCTTTTGGAACTAGAAGTAGGTACAGACCATCGCCCAACGGTTTCTGATTACCTACTTCAAAAGAAATGTTCATTAAAGGCGATCCAAGGGTTAAAATGTACTCATAAAAGCCTTTGAATATAATGAGTAATACGTTATATTTATATTTAAAAACTTCAATTATATTATTTAATCAAATTAAAATTATCGCATGGATATTTATAAATGTAGACGAAAATTTAATTAAAGAATTCTTACAGATATAAAATTAAAATAAACAGCTCCCTTGCAATAAAATAGCTCTAATTATCAAATAATATTAGGTTATAGAGGGATATTAAATTACGTAAAGTTAAATTCACCAGTGGATTTGAGATTTGGACTTGGTCTAAATCACAGGCTGAACAGTTGGCCAACCTTTGAATGAAAAGCTCTTAGAAATATGTTTGGCGCTGTGAAGGAGAATGAATAGTGGAGACAACGATATAATTTTGAATTATATAAATTGCTTAAAGAGGCATATATCATTAATTTCCTCAAGATAGGACTATGGAGTTTGATGGTCACATCTGCTGAATGAACCCCTCATCCTTGACATTCAGGATATTCAACTATATACCTTTTGAAACCAGAAGAGGCCAGGTTGAAATGGACTGATTGTTTGGAGACAGAGTTTACAGTTTTAAGAGTTACTAACTGGAAATTTGACACAAAGCAGAGATTTAACGGGAAGGGGTATTCGGGAAGATCTTAACCTACCATGAGCTGTCTAGTGAATAGAGGAAGAAGTTAAATTTACATTACTTATTTAGCTAAAAGTTTGTATTTGGTAGTTCTACTTAGAATAAAACAAACCATATTTAGTATCTCGATTTATAAACATATACTACTCAAAACTTTACAGTGAAGCTAATAACCATGTTTTTCTTCCAATAATCGCCAATAGGAAGAAAACGACACTTTACAATGATTAGAGGACGCACTGCATTAGTGGTACACACAATAACGAAAGTGGTCTAAAACATTATTCCTTATTGGGAATTTTAATTTCATATACAATGTACTTAACATGTAAACTTGCATCCAGTATCGATGAAATTACAACCAGAATTGGTTATGTCAGAAATGTCATATATTGTGGGGAATTTCAGATGTATCTTCGAGGGATTCCAAACTTGGTTATCATAAATGTCAATTTGTACGGGATACGATAAAAATATTTCATGGAATTTTACAATGACTCGAAATTTTACAGGTAAGTTAATAACTGTTTTTTAATAGTCGCCAATAGGGAGAAAACGATAAGTTACTAGGCTTAAATATTTATACTGAACTTATTAGTGAAATACAATGAGGAAGGTGAATAAGTCATAGGAGGATTTCTAATTTCCTATACAATTAGTTAAACATGTGAATTTGCATCCAGTATTATTGAAATAACATCTAGTATTGCTGATGTCATAAATATCATGAATTGTGCAGATATTTAAAGTCTCAAAAGAGTATCTTGGGTAAACCTGAACTTGGTTATCACAAATGGCAATTTGTATGGCATAATAGAAATTTATTTTACTTATTTAGTTAAAAGTTTATATTTAGTAGCACTAGTTACAGATACTAAATATGGTTAGTGTCATTCTATTTAAAAACACAAATAACTCGAAATTTTACAAGTACGCTAATAGCAATGTTTTTTCAATAGTCGCCAATAGGGAGAAAATGGCACTTTAGAATGCTTAAATATTTATAATGGACGTATTAGTGGCGTACAATGACAAGTGAACTAAAACATTATTTCTTATAGAGGATTCTTAATTTGATATACAGTGTATTTAACATGTGAACTTGCATCTAGTATTGTTTAAATTGAATCTAGTATTGTTGTTGCAAGTATTTAGGCACTTATCTTCGAGTTGGTTATCATAAATGGCAAATCGTAAGGGATATAATGTAGATTTCTACGGACCTCACATCTAACTGTTAAATTTTTGCACAAGTTGTTGAGTTTAAAAGAGCATTGAATTCATTAAACAGGAACCTCAAAGTAATGTTTTAATTCAGTTTTTCGCTGTAATGCAGTGCCATATTTTTAAGCATTTCAGTGTGTCTTTTTGTCTCCTACTGTCTATATTATTAATATTTTTCATAGCATTAGAATACCTTTTCCATTTATTTATTAATCTACCTAGCTGGTTTCCGTAGCATCTCTGTCTTTAGATTTTTGAGGGAGTCAAATTTAGTTAACATAAAAAAAGAGATTTGTTCGAGTTTGGATACATTTTTCTATTTGCATTAGATGTTGCTGTAAAATCTATCTATTTTCTATTTGCATTAGATCTAAAATATATCTATCTAAAAGCTAGTATATATTATTTTTTTCATGGTACCAGAATTTTTTTGCATTTATTTATTAACCTGCCGAGCTGATTCCACAGCAACCTTATTTTTAGGTCTTTGTGGGAACCGAACTTTATTATCATAAAAGGAGATTTGTTCGGGTTTTATGCACAATTCTAATGATGGTAGATCTTGCTGTAAAATCTTTGAAGAACAAGAATTTATGCCAACAAGATCAGTAAGTACAAGGAAAAAGTAAGGGTAAGTAAAAAATCTCAAAATCATCTGCATATATCAATTGAGTTTTGTCATTGCAAACCTTTAAACTAAACTTTAAATAACATGTTCATTACAAACTTTTAAGCATTGCAAAGCAAATATGCTCTCCTTTATCGATATAAGGACTACTTTTTCACGCAATCTCTCAACCATATTTTTATAAATCCACCTGGCTAATTTTGTGCCATTTCAGTTTTTAGATAAAGCTATAGATAGCTCTGGATTGCATCAGTTTATTTATGACCTCTTTATATAATACGAAAAAATCAATGGCTAAATATTACTGTTATTGATTTTGTAAAAAAATAATTAAAAATTAATTTTAATTATTTTTTTATTAATTTAATTAGTATAATAATTAACTTTTAATTTATTAATGCCTGTCCTTTATTAATTAAAATTATTATTTTCCCAATTGTAATTTTTAATAATATATTTTTTTACATACATGAACAAATTTCAAATTACTTTAACTTAACCAGCCTTTATCAGAAAATATAATCTGCATATTATTAATTAAAATATATTTATAAATTATTATACCTAAAAATATTATCTTAATACTATTATTAAAAGTTCTTTCAATTTTTCTATCACGTATACATAAATTTAATATGCGGAAATTAAAGCAGGATTTATACAAAATATTGATAAACTAATATAGTGTTTCTCCCCTTATAATTAGTGAAACTAATAGGAAAGTTAATCATGCATATCCTTTTAAGTCATTATTAATAGTTAAATTAGTAGTTCTTACCATATTTTAACACGTTATCAGATAATTTAATTTATAGACCATGAAATTAGAGTGTAAAAGTGAAATTGAAAGCCTGTTTTTGCAATTTTACAAGATATTACACTTTCTTAATTAGAGTGTATTTACCACTACATCTTCAAGTTCATCTTCAACTTAAAATCACTGTAATCTGTAAAAATATTTTGATCATCATATTTTAATCACATGTCTAGGGTTAGAATATTATTTCAGAAAAGAGGTCCTTTTTTTTAATTTGCTGTGAGTTAATGAGTTATTTTGCTTTTCATTTTGTTAATAAACCTACTTTGTTGAATTTTTAATGGTAATCACAATAAATATTTACCTCATACCACAGATTCGAAAATGGAAAGGAAGTCATGGATTTTATGTGCCATACAGGGAACCCCTCACCCCCAAAAAAAAATTGTGAACCAGGAAACATGAAAGCGAATTGAGATTCTTCTTCATTGGCGCAACAACCCCATGGTGGGCCAAAGCCGTCTGACTACTGGCAGATTTCGAGACTGGAGATGTTTTCTTTTTATGGAGTGAAATTATTACTCCTACGCCTAAGAGTCAAACAGATCGGGACGTACTGCTTAAAGTGGATTCCTGAACCGCTACCAACATTCATGATAGCTCAGAGACTTGAACCCGAAGCCTGTGGCAACGAACGTCAGAGCGCTAATCACTCAGTCATGAGGCCCCACAAAAATTAAATGGTTTGGTCCACGATCCCCCCAAAAAAAAAAAAAAATATATATATATATATTTATCAAAAGGGAGAATAAGTCAATCAATAAAAAAGTGGTTTTTAAAAGATGTGTCATACTCATTTTTTAAACTCTTTTTGATAAACTGATAGAAATTAAAAACATACTCTATTTTTATTTTTTTATCTTCACTAAAATATACTTTTTTTTTAGAAAAAAAAAATTTAACAACCTTAATTCCCGTGAGAAAAAAAGGTTACAATAAAATATATTTTGTCACCATTAAGTAATTAAAAAGCAAATTCTACCACATTTAAGAGAAGATTTATCCTGGAATTTCCAAAAAAATATTGAACTTTCTCGGTTTAATTTCGATTTCGAATGAATCAGTAATGGAACTATTATCTCTGAAAGCGATTCGCTGTTCTTGTGTGTGAATATGTGATTGAAATAAAAACTGACTTTGTAATGGAACTACCCAGATTTTTCTCTGTCTCTTTTTATGACAAAATTTGTGGATGAAAAAGTCCATTAGCAGGATGAAAAAACACATTTCTCTCATTTCAAAGTTATCTAACTTTTTATGATTAGAGGTGGATAAGTGCTTTCATTACACACCCACTGTTATTACCACTGTTTAAACATTTTTTTTTTAAAATTTGTGAAAAATATAGAAAATATTTTCACTTTTTACGGTTTATACTGTGATTTTGTTGACAGTCGCTAAAAGTGTTTATAAATCTATCTTCCTGTCCAATGAAATGTCGTTGAGTTGTTAAAAAGCATTTTATTTATTTTATTCTTTAAATTCAGAACTGATTTTGGTCTTATGTTTACAGTGAAGAAAATTTCAGACTTTTGTCACAATGAATCTTGATTCTGAATGAGTGGTTTTCCGTAAACTTTAAAAATGTGAAAAACAGAAAATGAAAAAAGTGTGCCAAGATAGAAATATTTCGTTTTATTCCTCGTATAAAGCAAATTTATTTATTAAATCTTTTTTATTATCTGAATAGTTTATAGTCTGAAAATGGTTGACCTAATTTTATCATGCGTTGTGAAATGCACTAAATTCAACAAAAAGGCTCTGATTTACTATTTGAGCAAAGGCTAATGAAAATAATTTATATTAAATTTATAGGAGAGGATATTTAGGAGCAAATGTCTCGTGTCTCAGTGGCAACGTGCATCGCTAGTGACATTCAATCCGCTGACGGCTTATTGTAGACACTGTTTCAAAAAGAGGAGACTCGTTAGCGTTTGTGATGTTCAGAATCTTGCCTCATGAATCGGACTACCAGTTGAGTGTTTTCCGAGATTTCCCCATAAGATAAGCAAATGTGTGGTAGTTCCCCAAAACTTGCACGGAAAGCACTTACCCTACCTTCACTTAGCACTTTAGCGACGCGGAGAAGAATTCAGATTTCTACTTGTTGGCACTCCATCACAACAGAGGCTGCACGCTTGGCATAATGTGTCAAATTTAGTCCTGGTTTTTACATGCTAATTAGCATGAGATGTCAATTAACCACACGTGGGATATTTAAGAAGGGGTTTGGTAACCTATTTCGTTTATTCTGAAAATATTTATATTTATGAAAAGAGATAATAAGTCAATCAATAAAAAGGGTTTTTTAAAAGATGTGTCATATTCGCTTTTAAAGTTCTATTTGATAAACTGATAGCAATTAAAAAATACTCTAAAATTTTTTTTCTATCTTCACTTAATTATATTTTTAGAAAAAAATTAGCTTTCTTAATTCCGTGAGAAAAAAAAAAAAAAGGTTACAATAAAATATATTTTGTCACCATTAAGTAATTAAAAAACAAATTCTGCCACATTTAAGAGAAGATTTATCCTGGAATTTCCAAGAAAAATATTGAACTTTCTCGGTTTAATTTCGATTTCGAATGAATCAGTAATGGAACTATTATCTCTGAAAGCGATTCGCTGTTCTTGCGTGTGAACATGTGATTGAAATAAAAACTGACTTGTAATGGAGCTACGCAGATTTTTTTCTTCTGTCTCTTTTTATGACAAAATTGTGGATGAAAAAGTCCATTAGCAGGATGAAAAAACACATTTCTCTCATTTCAAAGTTATCTAACTTTTTATGATTAGCGGTGGATAAATGCTTTCATTATACGATTTTCAACTGCTAAAACATTTTTTTAAACTTTAGTGAAAAATATAGGAAATATCTTCATTTTACGGTTTTATACAGGGATTTTTGTTGACAGTCGCTAAAAGTGTTTATAAATCTATCTTCCTGTCCAATGAAATGTCTTTGAGTTGTTAAAGTATTTTATTTATTTTATTTTTTAAATTCAGAACTGATTTTCGTCTTATGTTTACAATGAAGAAAATTTCAGACTTTTTGTCACAATGAATCTCGATTCTGAATGAGTGAATTTCGGTAAACTTCAAAATGTAACAGAAAATGAAAAAGTGGATCATAATGGAAATATTTTTTTTTTCCTCGTATAAAGTATGTGTAAATATTAAATATTTTTTTTCCTAGTTTGAAAATGTGTGAAAAACTTATTTTATCGTACATTGTGAAACCAATAAATTCAATAAAAGGCTCTGATTTAGTATTTATTTGTGAAACTATGAATATTAAATTTATAGTAAACTATAGAAACTTATTATTAATATTTCATCTACATATAATGAGCTGCTTTTTATTTTATAGTTTATTCTGTCCACTAAAAGATCAAGAGATGCAAAAGATGTGTTTTATTTATTATGCACTTGTGAATATAGACTTATTTTATCTCCGAACAAAATTAATTTTTACATTCTGCAACAGTTATGTTTTTACATATTTTCCATATGTAAAAACTAATACATGAAATTTAAATGTAATGCTACAAGAACTTAGTAATGATAAATTGTGTTGCCAATATTCAAATGTTATTATCTAAAGATCCATTTGAAAATTATTTGATGGTTGACTAAAGGAAAAAAAAAAATTTGGTTCCCGACTTGTGGCTCAGTGGCAACGCACGTCGCTGATCAGCAATTGGTTGTAGGTTCAATCCTCCGGCTGCATTGTTGTAGAGATTTCAAAAACCGAGGCGCCTCAATGGCTTTTGTGATGTTCAGCATCTTGCCTTGTAAGTTGGACTACCTGGAGGGAGTGTTCCGGGTTTTCTCAAAGACTTCTCGGATGGCACTGCCTTCCCTCTTCAGCATCACGGAGCTAAGTCAGATTTCTACCTACGAGTGCTTCATCGCAACAGAAGCTGCCCCCTCCCTCTTTCTTATTTTCTTATGAGACCACACGGGTTCTCGGACTTGTTCTAGTTGTTGCTGTATACCAAGTGGAAAAAAAAAAAACAATTTGGTTTACGATTAGTTTAAAATGTATTGTTGATCATCGTTTTCAACAATTGAAACATTTCTGGAAAATTTCACCTAATGTAACTCTAAAGGTGGATTTCCACCAGATAATAAAATAGTTGGGGCCTGAATGGCCGAGTGACTAGCGCTCTGGCTCTCGGTACCACAGGTTTCGGGTTCAAGTTCCGGCGGTGTCAAGGATGCTTGTCGTAGTTCGTAATCCACTTTAAACCGTAGGTCCCGGTCTAACATGATTGTAGAGAGTTGCGAAGGTATTCTTACTCCGCTTCCGTAGCTTATCTTCAAGCTACACCTACCTTCTGGGTAGTGCTAAGTGAGTAACGTCGATGCAGCGCTTGCCTTAAGACAACTGCCTAAGTGTTTGCCGCTGCATTAGAACAAAATAAAATAGTATGTCACTAAACCTCAACCAGTCAAATGCTTGATCTTTACACAGCTCAAGCTTCTTATTGGCTTATGTTCATTGACGCATTATTTTGATTGGGATCCCAACTTAATAGTTAAAAATATGAATCGCAGTCACATTCATACTGTTTCATAATACAATAAGCCTCTTCTTATAAAAGATCTATATTTTATTATGATACGAAAGGAAAAGTCAGCATTTATGTTTTCCGTCCCTTAACATTAACGGTTATGAAAGTTAGGAAGTCATTTTATTTAATGTGTTATTGTTCTATTATCTAATATTTTGTGTATTATACTGCGTCTTCTAATATCTTCTTAATTTAACATTAATTTAATAATGGGATACAGCTATTATAAAGAGAACACTGGGGAATAATATTTAAAAAGAGGATACAGGAAATATTTATTTCACGGAAGAAAATTAGCAATTAAATTTAATTCGCAAATATTACGTTTCCTTCCTAGCAATTACCAGCATAACTCAGTATCTTTCCATTTTTTGTGTTATATTCTAGTCTTAAAAATAGTTAGATGAAAATTTGAAAATATTTTACTCGCTTAAATTGATTTTTCAACAAATTGATATAATATTTTTGATAACAATAACAGCGCTTTAGTTAACAAATGAATAAATGTCAAGTTTTTAATATATATTTGTCCAATCTTATATTTAAACGTTGTTTAAAACGTATTAGAATAAAAGTAATGAATTTAACGTCAGTTTTGTGTATTAAAGCATTGATACGAAATTAAAATAGATTGACTATTATTTGCTTAAATAATTTATTTTAACCACATTTTTTTGAAAAATAAGAACTAAAAGAAGTAGAAATGAAACAGATTAGTTTACTCTATTTGAAACTATAACTAATTATTAGTAGTTAAAATTAAAGAATTCCTCCAAAGTTACGAAATGCTCTGTTAATATAGTAGAAAGATTTATGCAATGCTTATTTCGAAAAATTACAGGGTGCTTCAACATCAATCCGCATAAAAGCTTATTTTCATGACCTCTTCCATAAAAATAAAAAGATATCAATAGCTCAGGGTGCATAATAATCATTTCTATAATTTTGAAAATTAAAAACATTTGTAAGAAATAGCATATTTTTCAAAATTACAATGCTTGTCCAATTTAAACAGCAATTCAAAGTTTTTATTTGCGTATAAAAGTTATTTTCATGATCTCTTCCGTAAAAATAATGTTTTTGAAATCAAATTTATAAATACATTTTAATTAAAATTTACTTAGAAATAAAAATTTTAATTCAGAAACATTCATTTTAGGCCAAGTTAGACACATTCAAAGTATCAAAAACTTTCCAGTTCCTGCCAAACACAATCCAACACATCTACCTGAATGTGCAATTCATCTGTGATTACTTATCTTCAATTTCATTATATCAAACACCAAAAAACAGTAAACTTTTATCTTTACTGTATTTCCGTAGAAAAACAATTATGCTGCATGATCATTTTCCTAAAAGCAGATTTTATTGAGAATCAATGTTATTAAGACAACTCTCAAACACCCTATAACTTAAAATCTTCTATACCGTTCGCACAAAACATCTAAATATTTGCATTCTGGAATCTTCTACACTCTGTACATTGCACCAGAGAATAGAAGACTTAACTTAACAGTACGTAAGTACACCCTATGAATTAAAATCTTCACTTTGTATATTACACACCTAAATACATCTTGTATAGTAAACTTCTACTCTTCTACAAATGGTACATAACATGCCTAAATGCATCATAGCGAAATCTTTTACACCCTATATATAATAAAATCTTACTGTACATCACACATCTAAATACATCATTCTCAGAGAAATATTATACACCCTTCATAATTAAATCTTCTGCATCCTATTCATGATTTAACTAAATATATTCTACATTCTGTACATCACACACTAAAATATATTTGTATAATAAAAACAAGTAATATAAAAAAAAAATATTTTTAAAGTCAATTCCTACTTTTTTTTCACTATATTGCAGAAAGCTCTTTATAAATAATTTTCATTCATTTATTTAAGTGCATCTGGCGTCATATATTGGTAGATACATGCAACTTAAATCTAAAAAACTAAAAATAATTAATTAAATTTAATTACTAAATTAATATTTGAAAAAAAACTGTATTAACATCCAGTGTCATCCACTACAAGTTAAAAAAAACGTCTTTGAACTTGAGTGGATGAATAAAAGTATTTTATGAACGATTGAAAAGTTGAACAAGATATATATAGGAGAGTGTGAACTAATAGAAGGAATTGAAAAATATTTAATCTGTTCATGACTCACTTAAATACATCATGTTACTTATAATCTTCTCTGAGGTGATATTGAAGCAATGGTGATAAAAAAAATAAGGAATAAATTATACTGTCTTTAATTTGGACCATAAATTATTTAATTCTTTTTTTTTTTTTCAATTTTTTTAGATTTTTTATTTACTTAAATATAAAGCAGATTTATTTATGAAAGAGATCTATCTTTTAATAGAAAAATATACTTTCTAATATAATATTTAAGTCACAAATAACTGAATTAATAATATATCATATATATAATCGCAAAAACTGATTAATAATATATATACATATATAAAAAATCACAATTAGTGGATAAAATTTATATTATTGCATATATAAACTTTAATTCTAGAGGAGAATAATTTTCCTTCGATGATCGTAACCATTCCTTTGTTAGGGGATTGTCTGCACCGGACTGATGTGTTGTCTTCCACGTTCGCCAGATCTTAATCTGTTTGACTTTCTCCTCTGAATTTACTTAAATCGCTTGTTTGCGAGATGTCAATCGACAAACCGGACGATCGAATAGAGCTGCGTAAGACATCGATAAAATACCAGGTTTCTATGAGCGTGTCCGGAAATATTTTGATATCGTTGTAGACTGTATAGTGGCATTGTGAATCAACATTTTCTAATATATTGTACCCAGAGGATAGGTCGAAGATAAGTGAAAATTATATTAGTGAGAGAAGAAAAAAACAAAAACAAAAATTTAAGCAATAGATGTAAATGTTTGAATAGATTATTCATTGGTTTTCTCTAGACTACATATGTAACCAAGCATATTGCAAGATTACATATGTATCGGAGCCTGATGACTGAGTGAACAGCTCTCTGGTGCTCGGTACCACTGATTTCTAGTTCGCCTCCCGACGGTGCCACAGATGTTTGTAATGGTTCGGAATCCATTTTAAGCCGTAGGTCCCGGTTTAATATGACTGTAGAGCGTTTCGACGTAGCGACTTACAACCCTACCTCTTAAAAAAAAAAAGTCTTCCCGGAAGGCAATGTCCTCCTTGTCCAGCGACTCGCAATCACGACAAATACCTACCTGCTGTCGGTCCATCTAAACAGAAGCTATCCCTTTACCTCCATCCATACCTCCATGCTACTCATGGGGATGTCCATCCCGCGCTGCAGGACACTGAGGCTGGGTTGCATGACATATATATATTTCCATAACATTTGTTGTCCTTATAGGAGTGAGCCGAGAATCGTTTTTTTCTTTGTAGATTGTTGCAGATATCCTGGACCAGCAATTTCCAATATGTAAACACAGATGACAGGCAAGGGATACGCTAAATTAATATTAGTAATAGCGGAAAATAAAAAAAATAGAAAAAGGAAGTAATAGATGTAAACCTACGAATTCATTGTTCATTTATTTTTCCAGCTCAACCTACCACCAATCATATTGCCCAATCACTTATTCACTCCTTTCATAATTTTTATTGTGTTTTACTTTCCTTTTTCTTCTAAAATGAAAACATATGATATTAATTTAAGTCATTTGATTAATATGCTAATTGTCATAAGAATATTGCTACGTATCAAAATAAACTTTTTGCGTGGAGAAACAGTTGAGGGGTGGTTACGAGAAAAGAGGGAGTACTCATAAATGAAATGTTTTATCAAATGCTACGAGATAAAAATAGTTATGACACATATTTTAGACCATTATTTGAAGTCAGTTATAAATACATTCACAACATTATCATCCTTCCTTTTCCACCATTTTAAATATATTTATTCGTATAAAAATACACCATTATCTGTTGTTGTTGTTTCTAAACCCACTTGGTCTACACAACATCTAAATCAAATGACTGAATCCGTGAGAAAAACTCACTAGCCATGCTAAAGTGTAAAAATGTTAAGCTTTTTTTGTTGTTGACCTTGCAGCACAAAGATATGGGCACCCATAGTGACAAGTCTAACTTCTCCCCACCCAGTTATACCCCCCGGTCCCTGGGTACCTATTTTTGTCGCTTTTTACAACAAGCATGGGTTATAATGGGACTAAGCTAATCCGAACCCACAGGGAAGACATCATTGAAACAGTTTTTTCATAATATTTTTTTTTATCTTCCGCTATTTTTTCTTTCTAGCGCGCATGCTCATAGCAATAGTTCAGTAGTGCAGTATTATAGATATGCATGCGCAATAGGTAAAATGTTTCCTATGAGCATGCGCGCTAGGAAGAAAAATATCGGACGATAAAAACGTTATGCAAAAACTCTCATTATCTGAACACCTTATACGCTATAGAAATATTTTATCAGTCTTATGAATGTTTCAGTGAGAAAAATATAACTAATTCAAAGAAAAGCAAGTTATTCGAAAAACAATTTTTCAATGCAAATGAATGGATAATTCTTCCATTTTTCTTCATTATTCTTGTTGTCATTTTCTGTATATAAAAAATTTTTGAATTTATTTACAATTAAAAATTGTTCATTTGTTGTTAATATTTATTAATGAGATAACTTTATATACATAAAAGTGTAATCTTAATTAAATATATTTGAATAAAAGTTAATAGAGTGGCAATAGAACAGATTTCATCTGCTGAAAAGATTTATCCTTTTCATACTATTTACTTCGAAAAAGGTACATTTGCAGAATGTCCTCTTTGCTCTATTCTATCCAATAGCAACCTATCTTGAAGGCGTGTTTTATGGAGATCACTTCCATAAAAACAAATGAGGTTCTCAAGCCCCTAAATTGAATTCAAATCCATGTCAGCAATCATTCGAACACCCCCTCTGACAAGTGAAGTGGATGATTCCATTTCAGACATGGCAGTTTCAATTTGCTTCAATTGAATAGCTCAATTTAGTGGATTCTTTTCAACGTTTTCTTTTCATTCGTATGCATTCTTTTTTTTTTTTAGTTCTGAAAGAAGTTCTTGCAAATCGGGTATCCATTCGATGATCAGTTATATCGCACGCCAGTAACATCTTTCATACATCTTTTTGACACTAATTTTTTGCTGCTTAAAGCAATAGAAAAATAAAAAAAGTTGTCATTTACTCACATTTGAAATGTGTTGTAAGAAATTTTTTTGTTTAAAAAAAAGTAAAACTGAAATATTTTACGAATTCACTGTCGTAAAATTCTTAGAATAAACTTCACAACTTTCGCTTGATGATAAAGAAAGTCATATAAATAAATAAAAATTCCTGATGAAATTCGAAATTCAGCAATTCGAAGCATTCTTATCCAATCCGAAAGAGTTATCGTTTGATAGTGTCATTATAAAGCTAATAAAAAAACTTCAAGCATAAATTTATTTTCTGTTTTAATAGAGAATTTTTGTAATGACATTACAGTGAGGTAAACTTCTATGTTGGATATATAAATGTATTGTGCTCTTTTTACAAAACATTTGCATTGTGATGCATACAATTTGAAATTTAGTGATAGTATCACTGTAACAGGCCTGCTGGCCGAGTGACTGGCGCTCGGTACCACAGGTTCTCGAGTTCGAATCCCGGCGGTACAATGGATGTTTGTAGTGGTTCGGATTTCACTTTAAACCGTAGTTCCCTATCTAATATGACTGTAGAACGTTGAGCGTAAGGCTGACAACCCCTACCCAAACCATCTCCTGTCAAGAAATCTGGCAACAGGCGGCCTTGGTCCACCATGGGCTGTTTGATCCATGATCACCGGTAACGGTTTTCGAAAATTGCTGTTGCGATTATAAAAATATCAATTTTAAATAAGTAATTCCCAATACCATTACAATGTTTCAATGTCATCGAAAAAAACAGAGTTTATTTTCAAAGTAAAGTTTGATTTGGTTTGTTGCTCTATTGTCATTTTGTGCACACTTTTTTTTGTGCACAAATTAGACTGGAACCTACAGCTTAATATGGATTCTTCGAACCACTAACAAATACCAAGGACACCGCCAGGATTCGAACCTGAAGCCTGTCCAAAATGAAGGAAAAATTCTTAAGTCAAAAATGATTTAATCTTTGAGGTGTAGTAAATTGTACGGATTTTTATGGCATTTATTTGTAATAATAAAAATTATTGTTATCAAGTTATCATTTAATCAAAGTGTGAGTATTATTAATTTGAAAAATAACGTCATTTAGATTGAGAAAACTAATGTGTAATTATATTAAATTTCATAAAAAATTTCTTGAAATGGTTCTATATCAAAATGGTTCTAGTAGGTTCAATATCAATATGATGATTGCCTATCAAATCACATTTTACATTAGAAGAGATCATTTCCCAATATATCGGTGGTAGGTAGATATCAATGTAGATTAAAAGGAATCGTAGTATAGTATACCGTCCTTTTCTACCTTATTCAATTCCTTCTATTAGCTCACACTCTCCATATATATATATCTTGTTCAAATTTTCAATCGTTCATAAAATACATTTTATTCATCCCCTCAAGTTCAAATACATTTTTTTTGAACTTGTAGTGGATGACACTGGATGTTAATACAGTTTATTCAAATATTAATTCAGTAAATAAATTTAATTAATTAATTTTACTTTTATATGGGAGAAATATTCATATATTCACGCTGCTCTGTCTTCTCATTTGCTCATCATTAATTAATTAATAATTAGTTAAGAATATCTTTTTCTCATAACTTATTAATTAATTAATTATTAATTATTTTATTCATTTAATTATTAATTATTATTATATTTTATTATTAAATATTTTAATTATTCATTTAATATATATTATTCAATCTTTAAAATAATGTAACTACAAATTAGAAATAATATAAAAAATCGTCTGATTTTAATTTATTCATTTAATTATTAATTATTTTTATTTTATTATCAAATATTTTGATTATTCATTTAAATATATATTATTCAATTTTTAAAATAATGCAACTACAAATTGGCAATAATATAAAAAAATCGTCTGATTTTAATTTAGCTTATTTTTCAGGATATTATTATTCTTAATTTTTTACGTTTGAAATTTTAAACGATCGTGTTTGAGAATTCTTGTTAATGTATTCTATATTTTTTGATTTTAAATGATAAAAAGTTTTTAATTAAATTTGAAATATAGCCTAATATATTTGCTTTTATTATTTTTATAGTATGTATTTGATTTTATTATTTTGCTGTAATATATTAATAAGTAACATTCTCGAGATTATGCTGCAATTCATTTTATTTTTTTTTCAATTCCTTCTATTAGCTCACACTCTCCCTATATATATCTTGTTCAAATTCCCAATCGTTCATAAAATACTTTTTATTCATCCACTCAAGTTCAGATACATTTTTTGAACTTGTAGTGGATGACACTGGATGTTAATACAGTTTTTCAAATATTAATTCGGTAATTAAATTTAATTAATCAATTTTTTTTTTTTTTAGATTTAAGTTACCTATATCTACCAATAGATGCGCCAGATAAACTTAAAAAAATGAATGAAAATCATTTATAAAGGACTTTCTCCAATATAGGGGAAAAAAGAAGGAATTTATTTTACAAAATTTTTTTTTTTATATTACTTGTTTTTTTTTAATTGAATATTAAGATGTTCATCCCAAATTACGATAGTGTGCAATCGTTTTGTACCACACTCCCTATACTCCAACCGAAACAAAACTATCGCTCTCATACCATACAGACGATTTTTCCCTCAGCATCCCTTACCGGATTTTGAACGTCCTTTAGTACGTAAGCTCAACACGTTATCTACGAGGCTGCTCTGATCCTTGAATGTTTATTGTTTGGTTTCCGACTTATAGATAGCAACAACTAGACTAAGTCCAAGAACCCGTGTGGTCTCATCTAAGGAGGAGGGGGCAGCTGCTGTTGTGATGGTACACCCGGAGGTAGAAGTCTGACTTGGCTCCGAGTCACTGACTATTTACGTGATAAAGTTGTCAGTCCTTCTCTCAACAGTGTTATTAAACAGGGGCCTCCGGCCTAAAAATGAATTCCAAACCACTTCAAACATCCATGGCACCGCCGGGACTCGAACACGAAACCTGTGGCACCGAATGTGCCAATGCGCTAGTCATTCAGCCATCAGAATATTTTATTAAATTGATTGTTTTATTATTAATTGAAGCCCTTGAATTTTTATTAAATTTATTAATAACTAAATTTTAAAAGTTATGAAAAAATTTTTATTTAAAATTTTACTAGCTTCGTTTTCGTTTTATTAATTAAGAAGTTTAAATTTTTAATGATTTGTTTTTAAGATTTTAAAATCAAATCAAATAATTTATAAAAAACAAAGTGATCATTTAAGCCTCATAGAGATCATTTTAAAACATTTACCATTATAAGAATTTACATTTGCAAGGATAAGAATATTAAAATTTCTCCTCAGAAGCAATTACATTTACTTGGCTTGTTTTAAATAAATCAATAAAATTATAAAATCTAACTAAGATATGACAAATAATGAATTGATTCACGTCATAGCTAATAAGCATAATTACTTATTCAAATAATGACGTACCTGACATAATTTTAATAATACATTAGTATTCCATATTTTGAAACTCTTCCGAATATGACTTTGAATTCGAAATTGACAATTGCAGCGTTAACGCCAGTAAAATTGAAATCGGATAATTTTAACTTACACTTTTTGCGTCAATGTTTCAGAACTCTTTTTTAAAGTCAAAAAAATTTTTTTCGTTCAGAATCGATTTATTTATTTCCGATAAGAAATGTAAAAGTTATTTTTCGAAAAGTAAACCTCTTGAAATATTTATTTATTTTATTTTATTTATTTATTTATTTTTTTTTTTGCATTCCATCCAAATTGTTACATAAAATGTATCGCATATATATTATTTATTATTTTTGAAAGCCTTTCAGAAATATCCTTAAGAAAAAAATGTTGGCGATTGAGTTGACTTTGAGAGTGATGCATTTCAAATGCATGAATATAGATTTTCTTTTTACCGTAAAAAAAAATCATCATATGAATTTTAAAAATACATTGTTTATTCTATTTTGAGGACTTAATTATGATTTGGTTTGGTTTGGTTTGTCGCTCTACGGTCATTTTGTGCAAACTTTGGGTTAATTAGACCGAGACCTATAGTTTAACATGGAATTCGAACCATTCACAAACATCCCTGCCACTCGCCAGGATTATTCTATACCAAAGGACAGATTAGTCAATTGGCCATAATCCGCACACGGCTGAAGCTTCACCATGGCTTGTTTATATCATTAAGAAATGGATCATGATGGTTTGGAAATGATTTCTATTAGCATGTTGTTTTTGCTTGTATTGGTACATTTATAGATGTTTTGACAACTGAGGCCCCTTGATATAGCACGATAAGTTTTAATTTATAAGAGGTTGGTTTGAAACATACCAGCAATGCTGAACAGAAAATCTTAATGGGTGAACACTTTAAACTCGTAGGCTAGAAAATACTACCTTTTGGGTTCGGAGTTGTGAGCAAGTTATGAGCTGGTTACTTTTGGGCAAATTTAGAAAGCAGTCAAACGCTATTTAAAGTATGCATTAAGAAATATCCAATAGACGATATTCGATATCTAAATTGATACTAAATCACCACTAATTTATACTATTCACCGCCAAATATATATATATATATATATATATTAAAAAATAATAATTAATAATCGATTAATATTACAAGTAAAACAAATACATAAAAAATAATCGAGATTATAAAAGTTTTTTTTTTTTATGTATTTGTTTTACTAAAATTAATCGAGTTTAAAAAAGGTTTTTATTTTCCTGTAATTGAGATACTCTGGGCAATGTCTGCTTCTAGTTTATAAAATAAAATAACAAGAAAAATAACCCTGTTTTATTACATAAGCAGAACATTGCGAATACATTCAGAGAAAAGATCCAGTTTTATGTTATTCTTTAAAAATATTTTCAAATGAATAAACTATCTAAATATAAATATACTTTTCAACATAACATGAAAATTTCTTTTAAACAACTTCTATTGCAAAATCTAATGTTTCATCCACACAAAAATAAAAATTTTCTCCAGAACTACAAGTGAGTTCAACGAAAGTGATGAATTAATCTGTCAGATGTCACAGATGCATTTAATTGATTGCAAAAAAGATAGTTTTATTATCTCCGTCTTTTAGTTATGGATGCCTATACATGACACTGGAAATATTGTAGAATGATGAATGGACCAGGATAAATTGAGCACTTTTTTTATTTTTGAAGCATTACACCGAGATTCAATCTGCAATTTCTGTCTTTATATCTGTATAATGTCAAGGAAGAAATAAACAATATCATTTACTTATGATAAATGAGCAATAAATAGACCAAGATAGTGAATCACTCGAGATTTCATTGAGAAAGAAAAGAAAACCCAATGTACAACTCTACTAGATAAATCATCTAAATGAATGTAAGAAAATCTTAAATGTCACCTATAATGGTTGTTTAAATGTTTATGGTTTTCACTTTTGTTCCTCTTTTAAAAAAAAAGATCTTTGTTTACAGACGAGGATAAAGTTTTTTTTTTTATAGAAGAACCAAACTAAGAAAAAATTAATTATAATCATCTTGTAAATAATTACAGGATGATTATAATTAAAGTCCCACTTTCAAAATGCTATAAAAAAGAACCACTCTTCACAATGAATTCAAGTTTGAACTGAAGATATTTGATGAAGAGGGAAACGGTACGGCATGAAAAATGTTCCAAAGTGTATTAACAGGTGACGCTGAATACATAAAAATTAAGAAAGTGGCATAGTGAAAGAAAGTGAATTCGGTTGCCAGTGATATTTTGAATCGAAATGATAACAGATTTGGCATGAGTTGCACATTAAACCAACTGTAGTGTTCAAAGTGTTTGATTGTTTTGGCTTTATGACGGAAAAAAATGACTTCCAAGTCATTCAACAGTTGTGACAAAAGCCCCTAGGTCATACGTTATTGGATGGGAAAATCGGTGGAATTTGTTTTGGAACTTTTTTTTTTTGATGCCATACCGTTTCCCGCTTCTTCAAGTATTTTCGATTCAAATTTGAACTCATTATGCATTGACATTTGCATTCATTTGCACTCTTTTTTACAGCATTTTGAAAATGGAATTAATCATCCTGTATTTTCAGTATGCCTATTGTTCGAAATTATTTTGTAATAAGAATATAAATAATTGCCTATTTTTGGTAATTATTATTCATAATTATTTGTTCTTTAAATTGTTTAATTTTGCTGAATAATTTTCTTAAATACTTGGGAAAAATATTCCAAATGCGCACTCCATACAAGAAAAAAACTAAACAATTAGCCAAAATGGCGAACTAGGCGACGACATTAATAATACGTTAGCTCCAGCTGTTGGCTTGGAGGAACAGAAAAACTTCACCAAACAGCTATATTATTATGAAAGTCATGCGGAAGGGATTTAAGAAGGCCACTAGGCCTAAGAAAATCAATGGCGTTTTGCCCTACTGTGGCGAATTAGGTGTATTTTATCGCTGCCGTTTCAATTAGCAATTGATCCGTTAATCTTTTGCTGTTATATTTTGCTTATTATAAATATTTTCTTGCTGTCAACTAACTATAAGAGTTTGAATACAATTCTATTTCATTTGAAATTAAAATGTGTTTGATTTTTATGAACAAAATTCCATACATAAATGAAATTAAACCAGTCCTAAAATCGTAATATTTAATAATATATTAATAATAATATTTCTTATCCGTATCAACAATTAAAATTTTGACGTATAAGATGTGTTGTTGTTGTGACGTGTGTTGTAGTTGCGGCGTGTGTTGTGATGTGTTGTTGTTTGACTCCTTCTCAGTATCCTACAGCACGAGACGGACAGCCCATGAGTAGTATACTCAGATGGTGGGAAAGAGGGCAGCTTCTGTTGTGATAGAGTACTTGTAGGTAAAAGTCTGACTTGTCTCCGAGTCACTGAAGAAGGAAGGCAGTGCCTTCCTGGTGGATTTTTGGGGTGGATTACCCTCTTTTTCGTAATATATGGGAGAAAACCCGGAAAACTCCCACCAGGTAGTCTGTCGCACGAGGCAAGATGTTGAACATCAGAAACGCTATAGAGGCTCCTCGGTTTTGAAACAGTGTTTTCAATAATGCCGCCTGCTGATTGAACCTCAATTTTAATTTTCGGAGGGCCTGATGACTGAGTGGCTAGCGCTCTGGCGCTCGGTACCACAGGTTTCGGGTTCGAATACCGGCGGTGCCGTGGATGTTTGTAGGAGTTCGGAATCCACTTTAAGCCGTAGTCCCCGGTCTCGTATGACCGTAGAGTATCACAGATCCCAATCAGACTTCTCACCCACAACAATCCCAAACTGTAAAAGGACAACTCAGCTCTAGGCACAATTATGTGGTGTGGTGCAGTAGTAGTAGTCATATCATAGACATGAACCTACGGTTTAAAGTTGATTCCGAATCATTACAAACATCCATGGCACCGCAGGATTTAATCCCGAATAAATGAATGGGATTTATATAATTTGCATAAGATTACAGACCTGTGATAAAATCACGTTTATGCATAATAAATCAAAATTAAGCAAAAAGATTTCCAAATCATAAGCCAAATTTCGTATTTATCCATCGTTTAATTATCTACTTGATAAAGTCAAAAACATGTTTTTTATATATTTTAATTTAATTCAGTGTTAGCTTAGGACTAAAGAGACAAAACTGAAAAATTTTTACTTCTTTCAGCATTTAAAATTAGCATTTTCCGCCTTCCCTAAAAAAATCGCCGAAAATCCAAGTTCAAACTCTTCTAATAATGTTCATAATAAGAAACACCTGATTCTTTATAATTAAACTTAACCATCAATTAAAAAATGAAAGGCATTTATAAAAATCCCTGCTGCTGTAAAAAAAATTCTATGTTTGAGATTTTGACAGAAACTCACGAGTAATCTTATTATTTAAAGTATCGATAATCTTGTTAGGAGAATTATCATAATTTTTGCATTCAAAAATCATTTTTTTAATTAAAAACTTGATCCAATTAATTTTTAAACACTACCTTAACTGTCTTAGCTAAGGTACTTTAGCTGTCAATTTTTATACGATTTTCTGAATTGTTATTCATTCAAGTGGTTGTAATCTTGTAACTAGTGTTAATAAAAAAGCCAAACATTTCAAAAAGTAACAACCTGTTTAAAACCTGTTATGTTGTATATAGTTAATAGTAAATAAAAGGGTAACAGGTTTAAATTTTTAAATTTTTGTTTAGATAACAACAAACTAGATAAAGTTTTAACATATTAATTATTTTTCTGATTAGTTATATTTAAAATAAATTTAATAGTAGCTTAATTTATTGAATTCGGCTATTTTTATTGTTATAATAAATTAATCCCCATAAAAATAGCCAAATTCTAAATTTCAAAAGGTTTAAAAATTTAAAAACCTTTTAAAGGTAGTTTAAAAGGTTTCTCATATATATTTCAAAAATTAACAAATTATTTAAAATGTGTTATGTTGTATATAATTATTAAATAACAGAGTAAAAGGTTTAAAATTTAAAATTTTTGTTAAGATAACAACAAACTAAAAGTTTTAAAATATTAATTTTTTCAGATCAATTATATTAAAAATAAATTTAATAGTGGCATAATTTAATGAATTTGGCTATTTTTATTGTGATAATAAATGTAATCACCATAAAAATAGCCAAATTCAAGATTTAAAAAGATATTAGTTTCAAATATATATTTCAAAAAGTAACAAATTATTTAAAACGTGTATTTTTGAAACACCAACCATTTCAAAAAGTAACAAATTACTTAAAATGTGTTATGTTCGTATGAAGTTAATATTAAATAACAGACTAAAGGGTTTAAAATTTAAAATTTTTGTTTAGATAATAACATACTAGACAAAATTTTAAAATATTAATATTTTTCCTGATTAATTTGACTATTTTTATTGTGTTAATAATTTAATCACCATAAAAATAGCCAAATTTTTTAATTTAAAACATATTAGTTTGATATATATATATAAAAATATTAGTTCCATATATATTTCAAAAAGATATCATTTGTCAGCATTATTTTCAAATCTTTATAAAACTGTCATGGATACAGTTAAAGTTTTTATTTCTTTCAAATATTTCCCATTACTTAAAATCACTTCAAGTAGAAGTCTGGAATTTCTAGACTTGTCACATTTTTTTCCATTGAGATTTTGTTGAAATTAGATAGGATTTTCTAGCAATCAGGATCTAATCTCAAAGTTGACACGTTTCTATAAATAAAATTCCACCTGAGACGAGTAAAGGTAAGACCTCCAACAGAGACTAATAAAAGTAAACAGCAACAAACTTTGTAATTTTCACCCAACTGAGTTTTAGTCTCGAAATTGATTAGAAAGGCAAGTCTGCTGCATTCTGACTTTTCCCCAAACTACTGAATTTTTCTGTCTCTTCTTAATTAGAAAATTTATCACTGAAATATATAACTTTTCTACTTGAGCATATATAGGGTAGAGTTGTATTCTTTCCTTCTTCAAAGATTCTTGCTGATAGATTGGTAGGTTGAATTGATAAATTTCTTTTGAACTCCAATAACTTTTTTTTTTTTTCCAATAACGGGTATTCAATTTAATGTTACATTATACGATATGTCAGAAGTGGGGAAATTCGGTACTACTCAGAGTATATCCCATTTTGACCTATGAAACTGAGTTTCCACCAAATACTAAAGTCTCATAAGGTAGAATGCCAAGTAGAAAGCCTGTGTAGGAAGGATATCTGTCTTGGATTATCTTCCGATTGGCTGATGTTCAATGATGCACACCGTCTATAGATTTAAAGTATCACGTCATTGAACGTCAGTCAATCGGATGACTGATATCCTTCCATGCAGGTTTCTGATTGTTTGGCATATTGCTTTAATAAGATTTTTAGTATTCAGTGAAATCTCATTTCGTTTATCAAATGTACACCCTCTGTAGATCTAGGTGGCGAAGTGGGTAGCTCTCTGGCCTTCGATACTACAGGTTTCAGGTTTGAATCCTGGGGATGGCATGGATGTATGTTAGTGGTTCGAATCCACTTTAAACTATAGTTCCCGGTCTGTTTAACAAGAGGGCCGTAGAGCGGCAAACCGAACCACACTATGCAGATCTAAAGTATCACAATATTTTGGTCTACGAAAAGAGTTTCCACTGCATACTAAAAATCTTATATGGAAAATGTAAGCCAATCAGAAGTCGGCATAGGAAAGATATCAGTCGTCCAATTGTCTGACGTTCAATGATGTGGTACTTTAGGCCTACAAAGTGCATACAACGTTTTGATCTGCTAATATCAGCAGACGGCGACACATTACGGTTACGTGTCGATGACACAGACCTTCCACCACGTGGGGAGTATCGAACTTTGAACCTTGAACCCCAGGAGGAGGGGAACAGATCCCCGTAGATGAAGAGGGGGAGAAGCAAGGCTGGCCAGCAACGAGTGAGAGAGAAGAAGCTAGTCTGGCGGCCAACGGAAAGCTGCAGCACGCAGCGAGAAAATGAGAAGGACGAAGATGTTTGTAATGAATTAATAGCCGAGGTAAATACCGCTGTAGATATTAGTGTACTTATGTAAACTGACACTGTTTCTTAATTTTGTTTAACAACCAACCCCTAGACATCACAGCCAAACGCTACATTACATATATATATAGCTTATTAGCTAGGCGTAATTAAAAGAATACTTGCTTGTTCATATCTTTGTTAAAAGTTACAAAGAATATTTTGTATTACAGACTTACTTTCATTTCAATATTTTTTCTCTAATGACAGTAATATAATTTTATTAATTATTGGGTTTAGTTCTGACATCTAGATTTTCTAAAACTCGTTTTTATTGCATTATAATTGTTATTTAATAGTTGGGAGAATTTCAAATTAGTATGTTTAAACCAAATCATTGAGGTAAACTCAGTGTTTCAATATTATGTCATTTCAGTAACATTGTACATCGTTCAGCAACAGCGTTCGTAAATATAATTTC
>BPLR01001553.1:0-12593 GCA_021605095.1 Caerostris extrusa
TAATTGCAGGGGAGAACGTCCTTTTACCTAGAGTGAAAAGAATAAAAAAGGAATGAAAGTTCTATGCATTAAGAAAGATTAAATCTGTTTGTCGTTGAAGGCATGACCTTAGAAAAGGATTTGTTAAGAGAAATAAAATTCCAAAGCATTGTTAAGTCCAATGATTTCGCTAATAAACCAGAAAAGTGCCTCTCGTTTCAATTTAATTTTTATATCATACACTTGTATCTTTTCAATAAATAATTAAAAATACCGTCAAAATATTGTTCACTTTTTGACATTCTTCCATAACAATACAAAGATGTTGATTTGAACAACGACTTCTGTCTACGAGGAATGAATTTATTCATTATGACAAATACACACTTTCACATCAAACCGCAGGACTGAAAAGATATTTTGGAAGCTGCTTTAAATGAAATCTCTTTGGAGTTTGATAGACTTTCTATTGAAGAGAAAACAATTTTTTGTACTTATGGCTTAATGGGGAAAGTTTGTTTCAATGGGCACATCCACACCTGTGACCGCAACATGGAAGTTGTGGTTCAAATCATTTGCTCGATATGTATAGAGTTCGTGTGATGTTTGTTTATTTATCTCTGTTTCACGATAAACTGTTCAACAGATTTGATTATTTGATCAGCACTTTTCTTTTTGGATTCCCGTAGAGACCAGGAAAAACGAAACTATCTCATAGTACAATCATTGCATAATTTAATAAATAAAAGAAGTACCATCTTTAAATGCCCCTAGGTCCCCACTTGAATAAAAACTTGACTTAACTTGATTGACTTGACTTGATGGCCTTGATAGCATAGAAAAAAGCTGTGAAGTATGCTAGAAAAGCTTATTTATATGTCTTTTCCAGTGCAGGAATCATGCTGCATCCAACTGATCAATGGTTTATCAAACTCAAAAATAAATAATGCAGCATTTATAAGAACATTTTCTCCAACAATCTTGTTCTTATAAAATGCTGCATAAGATGACGCACGAGTTTGATAAACCATTGATTGATTATCTCACAACAATCTCTCATATATATATATATAGTACATACATAGTTAAGCTGTAGCGTTATAGTACAAAAATCTGAATGAAGTCCTTTTGCATTTTGTTGTTAAGAAAAAATTTTAAAAAGATTTTTTATTATTTAGGCTCATTTTCTATCTCTTAGTAAATCTACGATAAATAAGTGAAATAGTAAATGATTTGTATAAAATTCAAGCAGAAAAATTATCTCACAGTCAAATAAGTGTGGCTATTTCTTAATAAAATTTCTCAACAGTTTCAGTAATACCAGGTAAATAAACATTTGCATTTTCTTGATAGCCCACATTATTTATTAATCAATTGAACAATTAAATTAGTAAAAAATTGGTTAAATCGCATAGGGGCGTTGGAGTTTGGCGCCTTTTTTTATGGTTCAATTGAATGTCAATCTTCAAAATGTGGTAATTCGAATTTCTTGCACTGTTTGCAATTCACTTCCTTTTACAATAGCAACAATTTTCTTGGCGCACTTTGGCGAAAATAATTTTTGAAGCCTAATCTCCAGCTCGGCTTCTGTTTTGCCAAAAAAATTTAATTTTTATGTAATTATTTACTATTAATTCATTTAAAAAAATGTCTGTGAATGGCCAAACGATATTTTTTATCAGTCATTCAAAAAACTTCAGCTACACGTATGTGAAATTTTAAAAGAAATTGAAGATGACAGAATTTGAAGAAATTTACTGTTAAAATTATAACTTTTTTAGATTAGTAAATGTAAATTATTTATAAAATATTTTTAATAAACTATTTATTTAAAACTAGGCTTAGAAAAAGAAGATTATTTTGTTCTGAAGACGAGAAATAATGAAAGATAGATCAAAATTTTGAATGTAATTGTAGTTCCTTTAAATCTTCAATCATGTCATTTCCAAATGGAGGAAAAATAATTACAAAAAAAAAAAAAAACATCAGTAATTTTTTAAAAGTTCGTAATTTTCAATCCATCAGCAATTCATAATAATTCAAAAGTTTTTAAAGAACGAAGACGTGAGAGAGTGAGATTGAGTTGTCTTAGTTAAATTGGCATTTGATGACCTAATAGTTAGAAACTCGTCTGCTATCATTTGTTTAGACATAATAAATTATTTGTGCATATTTCAGAGAACAAGATTAATTTTTGTATTTGTTGTAAGAATATTCTTGAATTGGAGGAATAATTAATTTTTCTTAATTATTAATTAATTAATTAATTTCTTTTTTTTTTTATTCGTTTCAGAATACTGTGCAGGAATTAAAAAGCGTCTCACAAAAGTTTTTCATGCACGTGATTCTCGTTATTATTTCAATAGAAATAATTAAAAAATTCGAATGGCAGCATAAAAAATGTCTTCAATTTATTTCAGATAAGACATTTTTAATTAATTCCAAAAAAATTTCAGAATTTAAAAATAAAAAATTAAAATTAAAAAAGAATATTTTCAAGCCTAAAATAAATTTCACACAATACTTCTGACTACTATTTAGAAATAAAGTAGTAGTCAGAATGTTAAAATAACACAATAATTTAAAAAATATTTTTCGTACCCAGTTTAAATCGTCTGCTTTATATTAAATAAAATCGGCTTTACAAACTCATTTGTTTTTTACTCAGTTTTTATTTATGTTCATTGAAATATCAACATGACTCGATTCAGCTAGTGTACTTTGTTCGAAATTCACGAATTAGTTATCAATTTGAAATTAGAAAATATTACACTATTAAAAAATTGTGTAAAAATTGTTCTATCATAAAACGCTATCAAAAGCATCGTAGAATTGGCTGTAAATCAAAATCAAGGAAGTCGACAAAACTTTCTCATGGAATGGAACAAATCAATATCCTAAAGTTAAATAAAATTCAAGATAATCAGTTTACAGGCTCACTAAATTGCGATACTATTATGGGATATGTATAAGTCCAGAAGAAATTCGAAGAATAATTCAATCTCCCGGATATCTTTTGACGTGTAAAAGAAAAATTCTTCTGTTAGGGAAAATCGAATACCGAATTTCATCTGCCCAAAACATGACAGATGTTTTACTGTGTTATATTTGCTTAATGATTGATAAAAACTAACATAATAAATTTGGAGCTAGTGGTTGCATAACAGTTTGGATTAAATCGAAAGAAAAATTTTATGAACCGAACTTATTTTGAAAAAAAGATGATGAAAAACAGTTATGATTGTGGGCGTGCCCTGGAGAAGGTAAGTTAAATTTATTGATGGTATCATGAATCATCAAATGCATATTGATTTCTCAAATGAAAAATTTAAAATAATAAGTCAAAATATTTAGTCTACAGAGAGTTATTCTTCACAATTCTAAGCATATTAATCATATTGCTTATTTACAAACAAGTATTAAGCACATTGCTTATTTACAGTCGAGTAATCTTAAGCATATATCTTATTTGCAGTCGAGTAATCTTAAGCACATTGCTTATTTACAATCGAGTATTGCTAAAGCACATTGCTTATTTACAATCGAGTAATACTAAGCACATTGCTTATTTATAATCGAGTACTAAGCGCATTGCCTATTTACAGTCCAGTAATCCTAAGCAGGCGTTGTTTACGATTTCTCCAATATAGTTCCTTAACAAACGTAAGGAAATGACTAAAATACCCCTTTAGTCAACATATTTGAATCAGATATAGCATTGTTAGCAAGAACTTGAAAATTGAATTCGAAACATAATATTTCCTGAAAGCAGGAACTAAAATCTGTAGTACACGATGAATGGAACATAGTAAGTACTGAAATAACCAAAAAATTAGTCAGGTTAAAAAACAGTTAAGAGTTATTGAAACTCATGGACATTTATTAATAAATATAATTTGCATACAATAATATATTTATTAATAAATTTTATTTATAAGTAATTCAAAAAACTTTTGTTATATTAAACTATTATTATACTAACTTTTGAATAAGCGATATTCATCCTTTCATCATGTTGTATTGAGTTTTAACGAATTTGTTCTTAATAATACTAACTAGTTCTTAAAATTAAAATTGTACATACAAAAGGTAAAATATATCTACTAAATTGTTTCAAAGCAGTAAATATTCGTTATTATTTTTAATAATTTTTATTTAAGAATATGTATAAATAGCATGTCGATGCTTAAAGATTTATTTCTTACATTCTGAATTCTTTTTTATTTTATTGTTCCTTTATTTGTGCTTTGTTATTACAAAATAGATTAAATATTTAGTATATTTTTGCTAACGGTATTATTCTTTTGATGCTGCTATTATCAATTAGAAATGAATCACAAAAACAATTTTTTTAAATTAAAGAATTTCAAATTCTCTTTGTGATGAAAATTTTTGATTAAATTTTTATTTAATGGCTTTAATATTTTAGAAATAATATATATTTCGCAATTTACGTGAAAAATAAAAAGATTTGATAACATTTCAAAGTTATGTGCAAGAAATGAACTTATATTAGAATTTCTTCAAGGTTTTTGCCTATTGTGTGTTTACTTCCTTTTAATTCTGTTTTTGTAATGTATTTTATATTATCATAAGTGAACATGATGTTGTCCTGGTTAGGGGTCCGTGACGTTATTCGAAAATGAGAGCCAAGCAAATAAAACTACATTGTAAATTTTGGCGGAAAATGGTAATTTGGGCCCGTAACTCTGAAATGATTCATGAATAACATTAATCTTCAGGAATTTTCTGAAAATTTTGGATTTTGCTTGAAGTGTTTTTATAATTATGGTTTTGAATCACTTTTCGTGTTTTGGTTGGGATTTTTAAACATTTTTATCCAATGGCTATAAGTACTGTAGTGAGTTGATCAATCTCTTCTTTTGAAGTTTCATATTTATCACTTTTGACATTTTCCGGGGCCTATTGAGCTGTATATAGTGCTTCATTCTATTTGGAATACTTCTTCTTCATTTACGCCTAGAATTTTCAAACTTTTATATATTCACTTGGCTATTGAATGTGATAAAGTTTCTTGTAGAATTTGGAATACTTCATTCTTCATTTACGATGACATTTATCTTACTTTTGTTTACTCTTTTAGAGATTCTTGAACAATTCATTCTTCATGAAGTTCTTGATCTATTCAACATTGCTACATTCATGTGGCTATTGAATTTGGCCATACTTGCAGTATTCCAATCAATCGCTTCAATATCTCGTGCATTATTAAACATTGACATATTCCCCGAGTTTATTCATACGTTCTCGAATGCTCTCACACATGACGATAAGTTGAAATTTGCCGAACAGATTTCACCATTTTTTAAAATTTTTTTATTTATTTCCAAAATTATCTAAATTTTTAAACAGTTATTCAGAAGTAGTATCATACAACAATAATGCATTTTGCCACTTATTTTTTGTTGTTGTATTAACTCAGAATATTACAAATATCCTTACTAATATTATAACAATTATAACTATTAATTTAATTGTAACTTGGTAATATTAAAATGTTACCATGGTAAAGGGTAACATTTAGGTTATATTAAAATATTTTTGCCGCCTTAGATGATGGAATTTCGTGCTTCAAGATTTTATGTTTAGCATAATTTCTTGAAATTTTTTTCTAATTTCTTTGTTTTCTTCTGTGATATTTTTAATTCAATTTTAGAAAAAATAAATAGTTTCATTAAAACCGGTCATCACTGGGTCGTATCTTCAGACGTTTATAAAATAAAGAAGCTCTCATCAATATCTTGATCTTTGTAATGTTTGACATCACATTGGCTACCCCATACTAAAAGAACATGGACACAAAATCAGTGATCTAATGGTAAGATCTCTGCCTTGTGAAATTTTTTCTAAAATATATAAATAAAAAGGGCTTTTTTTTAAAATTCGAAACTTATACATACTTTAACTTTTATTTTAAAACATTATCCAACTTAATACTATAAAAATTCAAAATAAAAGTTTATATTTTCATGTTGTCAAGTTAAATCTATTATTCAATGAAGCTTTATGAGATTGAAACTCAATCATTCAGATACTTTTTAACTTGAAGGCAGCTGAACACATTTTATTTCAATGCATAAAATATATAGAACGGGAGACAAACCACACAGAACTTTTTGGTTATAGAGTTCTGTCTTGCCAAGTGGATATTTGATATGCTTCGTAGATGCTTATTATAAACAAAACGAGCTTCAATTTCTACGAAAATTTTCGTAACCCTGCAAGCTATGGGGTACCCCACTTTTTCTGTTCTGGGCTTATTATTTTTTTCATTTTTTTATTTTTAAGTACTAGCTGCAATTAGATATACTAATCATCGCTCAACTGTTGAAATATTAAGGTCTACTTGATCTGAAGTTTTATCCATTTCTTTCTTTTTTTCAAATTTAGTCATCTTATTCAGATTTTAGAAGTTTAGAAAGTAAGATCAACGATTCTTTTTTGTTTTAAAATGGAATTTATAATCCGTCATAAGCAATGAATTCAAGAATATTGAGTTTTAGTTCCTTTATAAAGGTTTCTTTTTTCACTTTTATCAAATTCTGTTATCTGTAGTATTTTAAACAGCTTTTTGATAAATTGAAATAAAGCTCAGCATCAGGCAAAGCATACATCTCAAAGTACCAAGTCATACCAAGCCAGATTTTTTACTTTCTAGAATTATAAAAACAACGCTTAATTTTATTAAACACTAGCTGTTAGTCCGGCGTTGGCCAGCTATTTTATTTTTCCTATATATTTTCGTCTCTTAGAGAAGCAATGCAATGAAAAACAGACTTACTTTACTTCAGAAGGCATTGTATATGAATAAAGCAGGAAACATTTAAAGAGCCAAGCAAAAAAAGAGAAAATAAACTGTAGAATTTTATGGTTCGAACAAAACTATAATCTCATTATTTAAAAGAGCGAGAAATTATATAATAATATAAAAGTTATTTATCGAGGAAGAGGAAATATTTGAGGCCAGCATAAAAGTAGTTTTCTTAGACGAATGACCTTCATAACTTTACTGACCCCAGTGCTGACCTTACAACTATTTCCTTTTTTCGAATTAGCGGACCGCCTTTTAGCTGACCCGGTGTTGCCTAACAGAAAATCCAAACATTTTTAGTTTTCATTCATAGATTTAAAGTTGTTCATGAGCATATCCATCATCTTAAATTTATAACTAGCTTTTTATTTTTTGTATTTCGTATAAATTTTCATTTTTAACAAACAACTTTGAAAAAAAAATAGTTCGCGAGAAGATTTTCGATATTTTTACTATTTCGACGTTTTTTAGTTTGATAAATTTTATTAGGAGAAAAAAAGATAAAAAGGGAAAAGGAATCAAAAGAAAATCTCATTCGAAGATGCAAATACGGGTAACGATAGAGAATTCTAGTTTGTTAAATTGTAAAGACAAAATAATTGTGATTGATTATTTATAAATAGAAAAAAGTTTTAGAAGGGAAAATATAAAATAAACTCATATAATATAATATTTTGAAAGATATAAAAAATATATTTAAAAAGAACACAATTGTATAAATTAAAAAAAATTGAATTTTGGAAATAATTAACTTGAATTATGTTTAATAATTAATTTTAAAATAAAGAAAGTTTCTAAATTAAAAGTCCATCAGAAGGCGACATATGTCACCAGGTAAAGCATCAGACAAATGCGCGAGGTAGAAAATATTTTTTGTTTAATTCAAAAACTAATTAGATTTATTCTGCAAATTTTCTAATAGGCACAAAGAATAATAATTTCATAGAAAAAAAATAGAATGTTAAATGTTATAAACCTTAAATTACATTGAAAAACGTATACATACATACATTTACACACATGTCCATAAATTAAGGATAATTCAGAATCACACAGAAATTGAACTGTAGAATTATCACACACATCTTGAAGAAGAAATATGCAAATTACAGGAAACCACCAGATGGCTTTTGATAGTACGTCACAATGACGAGAGTGTAAGAGAGGGGTATATAAGGAATGGTGGCAAAGAAGTAAAATTGTTCATTAAGCGCTTTAAAATACTTTCAGTGCAATAACCGCATAGTTATGGCACAAAGGAAGCATTTGATGATTTTTTACATGGTAGAATTATCGACGACTGGAATGTGGACGTATCCGAGGAACTTGGAATCGCCCAGAGTGTCATCTCCAGGCTTTGACAAGATTCCAAGATGATGGTAATGTGAGTAGATGTTACAGGTCCAGGTCGCCCCTGAGTTACAACGCCGAATGAGGACCGGTATTTAGCAGTTACTGCCAAAAGAAACAGACTGAGCACAGCATCAGACCTGTCTTTGTCAGCTCTCTTCAGCTACCGGTACGACAGTTTCAAGGCACCGAGGTACAGACGCTTAGGGCACATTGGTCTATGTGCTCGTAGGCCTGTCAGATCTGTTCCACTTACCACAACTGTCACCTGCGATTAACCTGAGTAGAGAGCATGCATTGTGGACACCGCAACAGTGGTCTTGTGGTGATGTGTTCTCCGACGAGTCCAGGTTTAGTTTGCAGTCTGATTCACGCCGAACTTTCATATGGGGAGCGCCAGGTACCCGTTACCACCAAGAGAACACCATTGAACGGCACCGTTACGGTGGTGCAGGATGGCTCGTTTGGGGAGAAATTATTTTTGGTTCCAGAACTGACCTGCATGTTCAGAGTGTAACGATGACAGGCCACATCTATCGGGATGTCATTCTGGAACAACATGTACGTTTGTTTCGGGGCGCCATGGGTGCTGAATTTCTGTTTATGGAAGACAACGCCCGTCCTCACCGTGCAAACATTGTAGACGAATGCTTTCAATTGGAGGATATCACCCGTATGGATTGACCAGCATACTCATCGGACTTGAATCCAATAGAGCATGTGTGGGATATGCTTGGCCGACGAATTGCAGCCCGTCAACCCCTCCCACCTGTCAACCGGAACTTCGGAGGGCATTGCTTGATGAGTGGTGTAATATTCCCCAAGATCAGATTTATAATTTGATACTCAGCATGCCTAGGCGTTGTAAGGCCTGTATTGCATCGTCCGGGAGACATACTCTATATTAACCATCATACTAACCATGTTATACTGTTTTTTGTAAGTAGGTTCTTTTTTGAAATTTGCTCCAGGGAGTAAAAATCGCAATTTTTATTAATTATGTCAAACATATAGCATCTGTTGTGCTCTTTACATTTTGTTTAATAAATAGACTTTACAAATAAGTCAAATTTGTTTTGCTTCTGTCTCTTTCTTTGCCTGAACTTCATTATCCTTAATTTATGACATGAGTGTATATAAATATATATATAGATATTGAGGTATTTCGGTTTTGTATGCGTCTTTCTACCTGCTTAAACTAAAGACACTTTTTATTAATGTCATATAATGGAATGAGCAAACATTGAAAACGCTTATGCATACAAAAATGCCTCCTTTTTACCTTAGATTATTTTTTGAAACATCAAAAAAAAAAAAAAATTTTTTTTCTTAATTAGTTAACTGAAGTATGAAAAAAATTCAGAATTTTATCTTTCAGAAATCTTTAGCATAAATATTTTCTAAGGTATTCTTGAATTCTGATATTCACTTCTTCATGTCGAAATTGTAAACTTATTTTGGAATTTATGTATATAGTATTGGTTTTACTTATACGCAAAATATAAAGAATGAAATCTTATTTGAAATTTAAAGGAAACTAATGTTAAAAAAAAGCTAGTAATATTTTATTTAATCAAGCGTTTTAATTTATTATTTTAATAATATTTTTAATCAAAAGAATTTAAAGTATCTTTCGTTTAGTTAAGTAATTATCAATATCTTAATGTATTACAAAAATTCATTTCGCTCAAGCTTTTGATTCTTGGCTTCTATTCTTGAGTCTCTATTCACATATAGTCAAGACTTTGTCTTTATTATAAGTATAATTCATAGTTATTTATTTGCAACATGTTTGTTATATAAAATAATATATTTATTAAAAGATATTTATTCAAGCCTACGTTTTTAGACAAAATATTTTATTCAATATAATTTTACAAGAATATATTTGGCTGCTTCAAACAACTTTATCATTAATTTGGTTATATATTCTCTTATTCATTGCTTTACAATATTTTCTTTTAATTCATGAATTACGAATGAACTTATTCATGATGATTATTATTCATTATGAATTTTCTAACTTATGCTTTATTTTTATTTCATTACCATGTATTTAGAAACTAGAACTGGAGGATTTTTTTTTAAGGGGATGGGGAAGGGGGCTTTTCTGTTTCTTTTTTTTTTTTTTTTTGAAAAAGGAAATTTTTGCTCTTAAATTAAATCACATTTTTTTTTTTATAAAAACATTTAAATTAAAAAAGTGCTTACATAAATTATGCATATATGATATATAGATAAATATAGATATTGATAAATTATAGACATATAAAGTTAACTATCCAAAATGTAACCCCATGGATAAATTCTCCGACGTGAAATTTGCAATTTGCATATACTTCATTATTATATCAGAATGGCATGTCATGCATATATACATACATGAGTTGAGCATGTTATGGGTTCCTGTAATGCCAAGTTCACGCACTATATTAAGAATAAACAGAAGGCTGTTTTTAAATAATAGATTTTTTTTTTTTTCATCTGAAGCTTTAATATGCTTATAGAAAAATACGGACGTCAATAAATCACAATGCAGGGTTTCACAGAGGAATAATTATGACTTACAAAAGATTGCGGATCATTCTTCACAGAAATGTGTGCTCATGATGGATGTAATCAAGCTAAAAGTGATGTGGTCATGCAATCGATGCATGCAAGATAGACCGATGACAACGATTCCAGCAGACTCTTCACATTGCCACAAAGGACAGACTGGGTATGCATATTGTGCGCATAGCACTGATGGATCACACGACAACATCAGGATGCATAAGTCCAAGAAAAAGGGCCTAAACTCTTCACTGAACAACACCTTGTCTCAGTAAGTACCATTCGACATCATTTGCAGTACAGTAGAATTGTAGCAAGGTGTCCAATGCTGAGATGATATCTAGACTACAGAAATTTGCGTCCACAATGATACGATGTATTTTGGGTATTGACAAACAAATAACACAATTTTGTCTTTTCAGACGAATTGCGAATCTGCCTACAACGTCACGATGGCCATTTTCGAGTCTGGTGACACCGTGTCGAGAGGTTGTGTAACTCTTGCACTATGTGTTTCCATACTGGTCCCCGTCTATCATGATTTGGATTTTATTCTCGCATCCCACTAATATTCATTGCTGAGACATTGAACAACCAGTTCTATATTTTTGAGATTTTGCAGCCTGCTGTCTTACCTCACTTTCAAGGCTTCCCCTACGATCACATTTCAATAAGACAATTCGAGAATACTCGTGGCAAGCATTGTTCAACAATTTTTTTCTTTGCCTGCCAAATTGCATATTGCAGTGGTTGGCCTGTTACCTCGATTTCTCGCCTATGGAGGTATGTCTATGATTGGCAAATGTCGCAGCACCATACACTAAACGCTGCAACTCAGGCGAACTTAATGAATTTCTAGGAGGAGTATGAGCTGATATACCCCAAGAACGCATTAAATTCTTTTTATTCAATACTGAAGAGTGTAATAGCAATCACTGCCAATCATGGCAGTTCCAAAAAAAAATGATTCTTCAAATACTGATTCCTCAACTCAAAAGGGTATTTTTAATCATTTCACTTTGTACTTCGCGTTATTTATGTAATAAACTTCACTTTGATATCTCTTATCTTTCTTGATATTACATGCTGCATCTTGAATGCGTAGCGATATATATAAATATATATCATCGGTGGATAAATCTGCTTATAGACCCGCATGCTGCTCTTTTTTTTTCTATTTAAACGCGGTATTGAAGAAAACTGTATTTTTATATTAAATTTGCTGAGAAAAGCTTAATTAATATATAAAAAATAATTTTAAAGCTAGATTTAAAGATCCTTGGAGTTTCAAATTCACATTTGTAATTTTTGTTAATCAGATTTTTTTAAATTAGAAATAAAATTAGGCAGGGCTTTTTGTGCGAAAAAGTTTTCAACTTTCCATAGCGAATAAAGAAAATAATCTTAAATAAAATTCAATTCAAGAAGGATCTATTGAATTTAATTCCAAGAAAAGTTGTAGATTGATGCATGAATTATGAATCATCTTTCTATATTAAAATGTTTTCATTAATTTTTGACGGCTCTGCTTTTTGCCTCAATTCGGGAGACAGTTCCGAAATTCCTCATTATTTCTTATATTTATTACCTTTTCATAACTCTCCTTGCCAGCTGCATTAGAAAAAAATATTATTCAATTTTTTTCTAATGCAGCTGGCAAACACTTAGACATTTGTCTTTGATGCCTTAAGGCAAGTACTGCACCGACGTTACTTACTTAGCACTATCCAGGAAGTGTGTGTAGCTTTAAGATAAGCTACGGACGCTGAGTAACAATACTCTCGAAACGCTCTATGATCCTGTTAGACTGGGACCCACTGTTTAAAAGTGGATTCCAAACATCCATGGCACACCGGGATTCGAACCCGTAACCTTTGAG
>BPLR01001554.1:0-25804 GCA_021605095.1 Caerostris extrusa
GATTATTTTAACTGGATGTCTTTATTACATTAATAAAAAAGAAAGAAATGTACTAAAAGAAATAAAAACTTTAGAATGATAAATTGAAATAATACCTAAGCTGCAGAAATAGAAGAGAAGGAAAGAAGTGAAATTGTTCAAGAGCCTTTCCTTTTTGTGGATTTTTAAGTAGTCGAGGAAAAATTATGCTCGCCAAGTGACATTAATCAAAAATGTCGTTGTAAGACGGTAAAAAATGTTGAAATGAAAAAGGATATTTCGAAATAAAAGGAAAAAAAAAGTATTTTCTTCATTTTAGGTGACCACGATCATTAAAATAAGTACTTTCAAGTTCAAATAATATGCACCAAGTACTTTAATTAAATTGTTCCAACTATATTTTTAAATTCTGTAAAAATATTTAATATTTAACAAATGCGTCATTGGCTTTGATGATCTTGATAAGTTTTATAACAAAATGATACAAAAAAAAAAAAGGCAGAATAAGTTCTTTTGGGCACTACTGAACTCATGATGGGCCAAGGCCATCTGCCTTCTGAGTGATTTTTCAGACAGGAGATGCTTTCCATTTTTATGGAGACAGTTATCAGCCTACGCTCTGATCATATTAGACCGGGACCTGAGTGGAAAAGTGAACCTAAGTGGACCCTGTAAGTAGTTAAAGTGGATTCGAACCACTTTAAAATATCCACGGCACCGCTGGGCGAGAAACCGAGCACGCCTGACACCAGGGGAAGCTAGTCACTCGACCATCAGCCCATCTGGAGGTCTGATGGCCAAAAGCGCATTCATAATAATAGGGGAGGCTATATGATTTAAGTATAACCCGTAAAAACGAACGAAATTCAAATTATTTCAATAAGCATGGCAAAAAAATTTAAAATATTATTTAAGATTTTTTTCAAAAAATCGTCCTATATTTCAAACAAATATGGCTGTACCATAAACGTTTCAGTTTTTATTATTTATTTAGTGATTTTATTGTTATTTTTACTTATGTTGATTATTTTAAATGTTTATTTAATGTTTGATGGCGGCGTAGAAAGTTCAAAGAATGTCTTTAAGAAAGGCTCCTCTAATAAAATATGATAGAGTTTCGGTGTATCTCAGTTCAAGAAATGTTTGTTTGACCCCAAGTGGTCTGGCCGAGCATTTCATAATAATAGAATACACGTAATATGATTTAATTATGACCCATTATAAGCAGAGAATTAAAGTTATTTCAATGATACAGTAAAAATTTAAATATTATTTTTTAAGATTTTCAAAAGGAAAATCGTCTATATTTTCAAAAGAAACTGTGAAACCAATTTAAATTTTTCAGTTATTTTGGATATATATTTTTAAAAGGATGTTTGTGTTTGATGGCCATAGAAAGTTCAGGAAGAACGACTTTAGATCCTCTCTGATAAAGAAGATTGAAAGAATCTTTGAAAAATTTTCAGTGTTTTACCTTAAATCAAGTTCAAATGCTCCCCATATCCAGCACTTTCTCTTTCACGCGCTTTGTTTCCAGAAGAGAATCGCTCGGTCTTTCCCGTGAGCACTGGACAATACATCTACCAATTTTATTTTTATTTATTTTCACACAAATAGCGCCCTTGCTCAGGGCAGAACATGTTTATTGGGCCTTTTAAGAAATTCCGTGCTAAACAAATTCATGTTATAGAAAGCAAGAGCGTAAACGGATGAATAGTTAAAAAACGTAATAAGATTTACAAGCTATGAAATGAGTTTTATTGATATTTATGAAGTATGTTTAATAAAGATATAATAATTTAAAAGTATCATATATTCCACATTGCATTATCATTAATAATTTTATACTTTTATCTTTAGTTCTAATTAGAAAAAACTGGAACAGAGAACCACCAAAGGGTTCTTGTTTCAGCTCCAACATGGAAACTTAACGAAACTCTGAAGGTCTCTTTGCTACGCCAGGGATGGGGCACGATAAACGTGCAAGTCCAGAAAATTCTTCCATTGGATTCGTCGATAAAGACAGGAGGATGCAGAAATTCTCAGATGCCACTCTTGGGCATTCACTTAAATTTGTAGTGCCATGAAATGCAGATGGAATGCAACAGATTCCAACCGGTTTTATAATAACACTGAATCTGCTACATCTTTTGTCATTCTAGAGACTGATGACCTCACAAAAAGTGTGTGCATTCAAGAAAATACTAGAAACAGCCCTAACAGAAGTAAAATATCTTTAAGGAGAAGTAAAAGAAATTTTGTGCCAGAGAAAGATTTCAGCCATTATTTTGGCGCTGGAAAACTAATTCTGAAATAGAGTTTTACAACATTGCATTCTTTTTAAAAATGTCAAACATCGAAATAAAATACACTTTTCCACAAGAGTATTTAATACAAGCAGAATATAATAAATAATTAACCTAATAATGTGGGGTCGATTAAACTGACCTGTTTTAATATTTAAAAAACGAGTCAGAGACAAATTGGAATACATTTCTAATGCAACTTAGAAATGGCAAAAATAAATAAATAAATAAAACTGATTAAATACGGGAAATATACTCTAGATAATTTATGTATTTTAAAGAGATTACTCTCACCCTTTGAAATGTGAAAACATTTCTTTCTCTGCGGCCCAGCGGTACTGCCACTTAGGAGGACCTGCATCTATCTGATATGTCCTTGGAAGTGTGCACTGGGCCTGCTTTCCCGACGACTTTAGCTAGACTAAGGACTGGCCACACTAAGAGTTTAGATCTTCTTGTGAAATGGAGACAGAGAGAGACAGCATATTTACCCCGCCCTTTGATAATTGTTCGACCATCCTGTTTTTGCGTCTCCCTCTCTCATCGATTGTGTATTGTTTCTGTGGAGGAGACAACTGTTGGATATAATAGGGGAGCAGTTTACGATCTATTGATGCATGATGAAATCTACTGGACTTGGTTTAAGTTCCACAAATCAAGGGATAAGCTTAACAACAACAACAACAACTTGTTTCTCTGCTTACTGAGAGTGTGAAATTTTTTAGATTTGATATGAGGAAGTAATAACCGGCACTGTTATTATGACATGTTAAACAACAAAAAAATAAATAAATTAATAATACTAAATAAAATATAAAATACCTAATAGACAAGATGAGTAATAAGATCTTTATAACCACAATTATACAAAAATAATTGAAGAATTATTCATGATAAATTTATTGAAGCAATTGTTAGTAAAAAAATTTACATCAATATGAAATAATGGGATTTGAGGAAGACAAATGAGTTCGAAGTTCCACATTTAGCACATTATGGCTCATTGGTGACTGTAAATGTCATAAAAATTCCCTAAAATATGCAGATTTTGGCTACTTTTTTCCTCCCTTGTTGAATTTTGGGAACCGGGCGAAGGGATTGTTATACGGGCATGAAAAGCGGATTATTCCACGATTTAAATAACATACATTTTTATTTTTTTCTGGCTATTTGTCAGAATTTCTTATCTATTCTTATATTTTCCATAGCAGAATCTTTTTCCACAGATAATTAATATATTTTTCAAATCAATTAAATCTTTCTTGGATTTCAATTTTGGGAGAAGTATTTTAATCTTTTTCCAAGTCCTTCTTACCACAAAAATCTATATTTAACACTTCATGGAATCACAATTAATAAATTGTAGATGTGTTTCTGATGAATAAACTAAGTATTTTTAAACATTTATTTTATTGTTTTTAAAAAACAAGGATGAAGCAAATTTTCAAAGGCTAATGATTTTATATTTATTCTGTTACATATTTATAGAGTATTACAAATAATAAAATTGGATTGAGGAAATTTTACAGTAATGCAAAATTTTTAAAGGATAAAATAAAATTATAAAAGAACCATTATGATGTAAGAGTTTTAATATTAATTAGCATTTAAACAGAAAAAATTCAACAAATGCAGTATATGAGGTAGATAAAAATTCATTTATTTTTATGTTAGTAAGCATAATTTTTTAAAAACACTTGGAAGGAATACATGTGAAGAAAGAAGTGTTTATAAAAAAATATGTTTACATTTCTATAACTATATACTTGCAACTTCTGAAAAAGTGTAGCTTCATACTTCACGTCATTGCAAATATTACACTTTTTCATCTGCTATGTTTGCTAAAGTTACTAAAAGTATTTACTAAATAAGTGTCTTTTTAAATCTCTGATGTATAAATGTATAACCAAAGCCACACAACAAAAGCTTTTCTATACAATTGTATTATTACTTTTTACAATTGTGCTATCTAACTTTATGAGCACTTTTGTCAGTTGGTACATTTCAATGCAAGCTATAAGAGATTTAACAGGCACGACTGCTTCATATTTGCATGAGAACATTTCGTCTTTTGTGAATAAAGTACTAGCTCATATCCACAACAAAGCCGTATAAAAGGGAGATGTTTCCAAAGATACTCTTTTGTTGTCACAAAAGATTTCAGATCCAACTTGTGAGTCATCAACTACCTGTACCACAGCCATACAGATTCGCTAAATGACATATTTATAATGTGAAAGAAGATTCGGATGTCGCTGGCTTTTCAGCTTAGAGCAATGCTGTTTATTACTGTTGTCTACGGTAGTAAAATTCCAGTAAGCAATAATAAATACTACATAATTTCTGCTGACCAAATAAAACAAAAATAAATTTTAAGGAAAATTGTGTTCTAAAATTCTTTTCATTAAATTTAGAATAATCAGTATACTGTACAGCGTCGATCACTTTTAAAAAATCATCGCTTTATAACGTCATATTTTTAAGTTATACGGTGACGGAATAATTATCTTAGAAAGCATTCTCTATTTCTTGCATTTTGTTAAGCATTCCTGCACTTAATTCCAAAATTAAGTTCAGAAATCTATTTTAAAAACACAGTAGAATTTCTTGACAATAATTTTTCTCTCTGTATCATTACTAGACCGAGATGATTAATCCCGAGGATACATATTACATACATCATTAAAATCGATTTCTATTTTAAAACTTACAATCGTCATTTCAGTGATGGCGGCAACGTCATTAAAAATAACAGATTTTAGCAATGAAATTCATAATTATTACTTACATAGTATATAGTGAAGATACAATTTTCATAAATATATAACTATAAATATGAATTTACAAAAAAATTAGCTATAAATAAATAATTAAAACAAGTCAAATTTTTTACAGCATAAAAATTAGAGCTAAAAGGCCCAAACATGTAATATTTTTTTAACTTTCGTTCTCCATAATCTAAACAAATTGAGGTAAAAATGGAAAAACTAATTTTTGTTTTGCTAAAATAAACTGCTACCACAAAGTAAAAAATTATAACACTCTTCTTTGAATATTATTTTAGAGATAAAAAAAAAAAAAAACTTTTTTGTTATGAAATTTTATAAATTGGTGGTTTTTTTTTTATTAGTAAAAAAATGTTTTTAAAATGTTTATGAATAGAAGCAATATTTTTAACTGGTTTGATAACGTATAAAAAGAAATAAAAAAAAATTATTTAAATTATTATTAATTCGACAGCAATATGTATATATATATATATATCAATAATTATTTACCGATGTATCATAATTTATGAATTTGTGGTGAAAGATTAGATTATAATATTAGGATGATTATATAATATATAATTTTTAATAATAACATGATATCATATAATTTTGACTCAAACGGTGGTAAAAGGTATATTTTGTTTATCTCTGAAAAGTCTGTTCGGTTTTTTTTTTACTTTCAAGACTGGAAATTGTTTTTATCTGTTTTGAGAGCAGTAAAATTACTATGAAGAAATATATTTAATTATATTTGTAAAATATTTATAAACAAAACGAAAAAAAATTTTTTTGGGAGGGCGGGCTATCATTAAAGCTTTTGAAATACTATTTTGAATTCTGAGAATTCGAAATACAAAGTACAAATATTGGGAATAATATTACGGAAAAATATTTGAAAACAAAAATATACAAAAATATTTGTCTATAGACAAAAATATTTCAGACCATAATTCCTAAAAAGAATTTTGAAAAATTATTGACGAAAAGTTTTAAAACCAGATTAATGTAATGATACTTAGATTTCAACTATCGAATAGAATACGAGCGAAATTCTTCATTTTAATGCCTTTTAAAAGAATAAATATCCCATAAAACTATAATATATGGATTATACTATCATAAATAAGGATTAAAAAATGCATTTCAATATATAAATTAACATATAAAAAAATTTATCTATACCGCTAAGATAGACAAAACTATAGTAATTTAAATAAAAGACTGTTTTAAATTTAACCAACAAATCGTATTCTGATATCTGTAGCATTGAAAGAAATTATTTAGCATTTTTTTTTCTTACACGATTTTCATACTAGTTGGGTTTTGTTTACCTTGGCCATAATTGACACAGCTTTTGTAATGATTTAATGAGAAATATTATGTTTCGTTTTCATGCATTTGGAATGTTATCATTCTTCATTCCATTACTAACGTTAAATAATCTGAAGGTTAATCAAATATTATATTATGACGCGATAAGTTATTTAAAATATTTCTTATGATTCATTTTAGTATCCGATTAAACTTTAAATTTCTTTTTCATACAAAAGAAATTATTTTAACCAACTATGCATGCGCTATATAGTTTAGTATAAGATATATATTCAAAAGATAAGCAGTAAATAGACGTAAAAATGAAAATGGAAAATAAACAGACCTGGTAAAAACTACAGTCTTGTTCAGAGATTTATCAGAACGATGGCAATCAGAAACACCAATAGGAATTAAAAATTTTGGTTGCCAGAATTGCGACCCGGCGGTAACGTGCATTGTTAGTGAGTATATTAAGGTTGAGATACAATCCGCTGGCGGCATTTTTGTCGACAGTGTTTTTAAAATCGACGAGACTCGATAGCGTTTGGGATGTTCAGCATCTGGCGTCGTGAGTCTGACTACCTGGTGGAAGTTTTCATGGTTTTCTCCCATACGATACGCAAATGTGGGGGGCAAAACTCCCTAAAAATCCTCCTAGAAGGCACTGCCCTCCTTCTTCAGCGACACGGAGCTAAAAATCAGACTTTTTACCTACGAATACTCCATAACAACAGAAACTACATCCTTTCCCTTCATCCCTGAGTAGATTATTCATGAGATATTCATCCCGCGCTGCAGGACACTGAGGATAAGTCACAACAAATAACACAAATTTTTGGTTGCTTTTTAATTCAAAAATATGCAGCAGATTCAGCGTTATTTAGGGTACACCAGTAGGGTTGCACGTTCATTTTTCACAACAAATTGAAGGAATACCTTCAAGGATGGCATCTAGGGGTCCGCACTCTTTTCCCTCCTTTCCGTATCTAACAGAAGGACATTCCGACAGACAAATTTATTGTGCCTATAGACGCAAACTTTCGGATTGGTTTTGCTGATAAGAATTTAAAAACGATTACTAAAGTTTGGAAACTACACATATTATTATCTAAGTCTTTCGAATGCCTTGTCATGTATTATTTATCTTATTAATAATCTTTCCTAAACACTCACATGGACATGATTAAAAAAAATAATAATAAATTAATAATAATAAAAAAGTTTTAAAAAAAATTAAACCTTTACATTAGCCAAAATTCATATGAAATTTTTTACCTAATTTTTTATTAGAAATTTTAATTAACGTTTCGAGTTTTAATTGTAAATATTAATATCTGAATAAAAAGTACTTAAGCTATGCTTTTTTGACTCAAAAAACTTCTCTTTTTTTAATTCAAAGAGAATTAATTAATTATTTAATAAATATTTAGAATATCTTGAACATAATAATTTTAAAAATTGTCGTTATTATATTATACAAATAAATAAAACTAAACTATAACAGACTTTATTAGATGTACATACTCACAACGTCTTTCTCGCTGTGCACTTTGTAAACTGCATATGTGGCTTGATTAAATTAAAATAGTGAAATAGTAAGACAAATGTGTGCTCTAAATCAATATTATATATTATAACTCGTTTTTTAAATAATCGTTTCTAGAAGAAATATATTTGTATGCCTACCAATTTTCATTTTATGAAGAGAAATTCTAATGTTTAAATTAAGAAAATAGGAAAATAATCTAAAAATTATTTTAATGTGTTTGAATAATTAGATTTTCTTAAATTGTTGCCTACCAAAATTGTGACTGATAAAGAAATAAACATTAATTTAATCTCAAATTATTCAAAAAAAATTATCTCAGATTTATTTAAGGAATATTTCATCGTATCTTTCTTCTCAAATACTAAGTTAACACAAACAGAAAGAGGAAGGACATATTTTGTTATGATATTTAAGTTCAAATTACCCACATTAATTAAAATAATAATAAAATATTAATGTAAATAAAAAATATCTCACTGTACAATACCATAAGACTATATTTAAACGTAGTAAATAAATTCAGTTTTAGATTCCCAACACTATTTTTATGTCTGTCTTTGGTAAAAGTTAATGTATTAAAAATCGCGTTTCAAAAAATTGTAGATGTAAGCTAATGAAATTGTTAAAAAACATTTTACAAAATAAGTATTACAAATATTCTTACTAATAACTAAAATTCTCGCTTAATAAAACATTTTAATAACAGATTTGAGATGTGTTATACTAAATTTTCTAATGTACAATGCCAACCAATCAGAAGCCTCAATGGACAGGAGATTCAGCTTCCGATTGGGTGGCTTTTTCTAAGACGTGAGATTTTAGTAGCCGATGAAAATCCGCTTTTATAAATTGAAGCCTTGAAATTTAGCAAAATAATACAGAAATATTTACATATGTTACAGTAAGCGTTCTACTCACATTAAATCTGTAAGCTTGGAATGCTTCGGTATATAAATGTTTGAGCGGTGGAGGATAAGAATTAAATTTCAGAATTAGCATCACTGTAACGTTATTATGTGTGGTTTAATCTTCCCATTTGTTTAAACTATTTTTGTGTGCATTATTTTGTCATGTCGTTTTAAATTAATTATATTCATGAATCTCATATTACAAACAAAATATGTTTACTGATTTTCTGTAAAGAACCAATACTATATAAACTGATTTCTCTTTTCGTTTGTAATAATTTAAACCAATTGAGTACTACCATTTTGAGTTTTTAACCAATTTGAATTTACGTCATTCCTGATATTAGAGAAGAATTCAGTTTTTGTTTTGTTTTTTATTCAAAATTAGAGCACAAGAGTACACTATAAGTCGGATTATAAAGATGCTAAACTGATAAGTTTTGGAGATAATTACAAAATAAAATCAAATAAGATGTTTAATTAGTATTTATAATCTCAATTCTTTATAAATTATTCATACTGAACATAATTATATTATATAATTACCTTAATCAAATCAAGTTATTAATAGTTCTTAGCATCCTTTATAAGTAATCGAATACGCAAAAAAAATATGTATAAATAACTTTTATATAATTTTTTAATTATTTTTTATCCATTATAATTTTTTTACATAAGCAGCAAAAATAATTTTTTTGATGTTTTTTTATGTCAGAGTCCAGAACCTTTTTGTATTTGAAGTCATCTTACTACAATAAAAAATATTTATAATTTTTTTATATTTTAATTAAGCTCAAATTAATTAATTAATGGACTTTAGGATTAAAAATATCTATTGCTTTGTTAACCAAGCATCTGATTCTTTTATGAAATAACCTCCATATTAATTGGGGACAACAGAGAGAAAAATATCAAATATAAGATTAAAAAAAAACATAAATAATTTTATGATTAATTAAATATTATTAATAATTATGAATTTTTTTAAAATAACCTAATATTAGGTTTTAATTTTTAGATCGACTTGTCATAAAAACTCTTAATCGTATGAAACGCCACCGAACATTTTCGGAAAATTTGTTTTTAAGAAGTATAGAATTATTCACTAAAATACTAAAACATTTTATAAATATTTCAATTAATTTTTTATTTTTAGCAATAATTTATAATTTTTTTTATAATAATGCCCGTTAAAATATTATTAAATATAATTATTATTTTTATCATAACTAAATTAATATTAGTAATTAATTCGAAGGCTTGTAAACTCAGTTTAATTTATATGCTCATATTTTTAGAACTTTTTTTTTTTTAAGAAAATATTTATTGTGATTTTATTTAGTTATTAAATAAAGGAACACTTAAAAAATACCTTTGTTTTTAAAACTTCTGATTTTGACCATTCAATATGTAGTAAAATATGTATAACAGAATTTCTTACTTTTTGATGAAAAAAAAAATCCCACATTTTTAATGCTTTACAAATGCTTCCCATATAAAATATTTTATCTTATATTAATATTTTCATTAACTTCAAACTTCTAATCTAAATATATAACATTATACCAATTTTAATAAATATTAAATCAAATATTAAAAATGTTCTTAATATTAAATAAAATCTGTATTGTTTTTTGATATAAAAAAAAAATTAAATTGTTTCATACATAATTTCCAAATACTTATCATAAAAAAAGTAAACAAATAATTTAAATAAATAAATAAAGCCAATAGCATTAAATTAATATTATAGCAGCAAATGGATTAACTATTTCATTATTCAAAATAATTGCACATTTCTGAAATTTATACAAAGCAAAATGATAATAATAATAAAAAGAATAAGAAAATGTACCTGTGCGCAGGTGAAATATCCAATGATGAGGTAGATAAGGGTGGACAATAGGGGTGGCCTGTCCTGACCAGCGAACGCGGGGATGCACCACATGCTTCTGCAGCGAGGAGAACGACGGCAGACGATTTTTATGAATTAAAAAGAAAAAGAAAAAAGAACACAAAACCGAGCTTTTCCGACCATCGCTTTGTGATTCCCCCTCCCCTTCTCTCTCCCTCTTTCCCCCCACCCCTCGATGTTGGATTGGACCAGAATGCAAGTTTAACCAAGCGTACGATTTTCGGTTTCGAATGCTGGTTTTGTATCGTTTGCTTCTGATAATTTCGTAAAAGATGGAAGAGATATGAAATAATCGAATAAGTTTAATGCTCAGGAAGTGGGTACTAATAATGTCACAGGGACGATTTTTTTGTTGCAGTTATATTTTAATTATTGAGATAAAAATCATATCGTAGAATTTTTTTGATATTTCTTATTGTTGTTTTCAGAAGAATTACATTATGTAATATAAAAAAAAGGGAATTTCTGTATTGTTCTGTTTTTTTTTTCTATGAATAACTCAATAAACAACAAGCATTTATTGGTGTTTAAAAAATTCTACCACCCCAAAATATGAAAATAATTAAAAGACCTGTGGAATACATAATAATAATAATAAAATATTTGCAAATACCAAAAAGTCATGTTACACTTTAAAATTTAAAATTTAAAAAAAGTCGAAAACACATTTAATTTAGTTACAAGTTTTTTTATTCATTTTTAAGGAGAGAGTTATCATCTAAACTCAACCACAAAAAAAATCGTATTGTAAAACAAATAATAACTTGTATTTAATTCAAAAAAAATTATTTAAAAAAAAAAAAACATTTGGATATCAATTTCTAACGGATAAAAATAAACTGCTTCGTTGAAAAACACTATCAAAATCAAAGAAAAATTAAATTGCACAATCCTAGCCAGAAACACAAGAGGATGGCAAATATTAAATATCAAGGTCCATACGCAAATAAAAAAATTTTTGAATTTCTAACTTAGAGCTAATAGTAATTTTTTATTTCTAAATGTATTCACAATAGACTTTGTTAAGTTTCGTATGATTTAATTAAAATGTAATTATAAAAATTACGTAGTAATAATCATATTTATAATACAAAGTAATAAAGTGTTTCATATTCAACTACCCACTTCAACAGATGAGGTTATGTGTCGATCCCTTAAAATAGTAAACAAAATTGCATTTCGGCAACAATTATTTGCGTTAGTTGTAAAAATTACATATTTTTTTTTTGTTTTGTTTTTGGTTCGAATAATACTAATATGTGGTTATTTTCAACAAGAAAATTTTCAGAATACTTCTATTTAGAAAAATTGTTAAAATAATTGTTGTAACATTTTGTCTGTAACGATGAAAACATTATAAAATTATACGATTCATTTCAGTATTTAGGTTTATGATCGTTTGCCATTAAATAATTTAAGTGAAAAGTATTTCAATTTAATAAATCAATTCAAGTAGTAAAATTAATTGATAGGAATTTTTAAATCAATTTTAATTACCTTGGCTTCATCTTAAACGTTTTGTCAATACAAAAACCAAAGAATCAGTTAACTATAAAAAATTTTCTTTTTGAAAGCGTTCATTTAATAGGATATATTTCCAATTTTCCTTTAATTAAATGTCTCCTAAATTAATGTGTCATTTAATTAAATGTCTTCCTTTAATTAAATGCTTTATGTATTAATCAAAAATAAAGTTATTTGTCGTATTAAGACATTTGAAAAATTTTAATGAAAAATGACATAGATTAAAATAAGGTTAATGTAAATAGGGATTTTTTAATTCTAATAGGAAGATCTAAATAGGGATTTCTTATTTATAAATTCCACACTAGGTTTTTATAACTAATTACATGTACATTGATAGAATTTTTTTTTTCAAATTATTAAAACTTTCAGATTTTCATAAAATAACAGATTGTGGAACAGGTTTAAGGCTCTTTTCCAATAAATAAAATAATTGGACAAATATTAATATTGAAAAAGAAAATATTTTTAAAATTTTTGCAAACAAAAATCAGGAAAAATCTAAAAGTATAATGGATTATTCATCGTAATCGATCATCTCATATATCATATATTCTAAAATTTTAATTTAATATCCTTAAATACAAAAAAATTGGTACAAATTGTAAATAAATAATATATTGGACCAAAATAAGGAAAATAATAATAAATAAATAAACAACGACAAATTCTTAGTCACCAGATAACTAATCATTGAAACAATTTTCTACGGTTTTACAGAGTTAATGTCACCAAAAACAAATTCCATATTAAAAACCATGATTGAAATGAAGATCTTGAAAACCATTATTATAAACAAAATTTAAAATTAAGTAATTAAAAATTAAGAAAATAAAATGAAAATCAAGAAAAAGAAATGAGCATATGAAGAAAATAAATAAATATATTAACAAATAAATATATAAGGTTTTGATATTTTTAAAAATGAATATATTATATTATGACACATAAATAAAATATCTTATAGTATTTAATTAGAAGAGCTAGAATTTATTTAGAAAGCAAATTACTGCATTGAAAATCTTAAAATTAATTTAGTTATCTATGTAAATTAATTTTTATCCGTGAAATTAACAATTATAAATATATACATACTTTAAAAATATTAAAAATGTAATAAAAAATCATTCCATTTTCTTTAAAAATGTTGATTAATATTTGATACAAATTTAATGCTTTAAATTTATTCGATTCAATTCTAAATTTTAAAGAATAGGAATTAATAATTAAAAAAAATACTTTTGAAATGAATCTCAAAAAATGTTTAAAAAAATTATATACATATTACAAAATAAATTATAGATACGTAAAAACATTATAAGAAATCTAAAAAGAAATGCTAAAGAGTACCATTTAAAAATTAAATTAAATATTTTTTAAATTGAAAAATAATGAATAATAATAATTAAAACAAAATTAACTACTTCTGCAGTATTTTTGAGGAAGATTTGAGATTCAAAATATTCATAACAATCTTCTCAGTTCTACTGAAAAATAAATTCTGAATCATCTTATTGTAGCTGTATTTTTAAAAAAAAGGTTCTTCAGCAGACGATTTTTTTCTGTTCTTTTTCACATTATTCTTTCAGCAAATAAAATTGATAAATATTAATTTTAATCTGCACATTAAATAATAATTTTAAGTGAAATATAAATTTAAAAAAATAATTTTAATTTAAATATAAATTTTTAAAAATTAATTTAAATTTAAATATATTAATTTTCTTAAAGTAAGTTCTTTCATCTGAATGAAATTAATATGATGTATTAAATTAATTGCAAGTCTAGTAAAAGCACGCGTTAACTTTTTATCTCGTTTAAGTTTTTTTATATCAATTAAATTTTATTTATTCTTCTATTGACAATTCCAAATATAAGAGGGAGGGGAGAGAATAGACGTTTATATATCAATGAACGTATACTAACGTAAATAAAGCGCCCTCATGTCTGATGGGTTACCAAAGTCAAGGTCTAAACCTCCATTCTAAGACATCTGGTGAAAATTATATTGATAGGGGACTCTCAAAATAATAAACTTCTAATTACGGAATATATAAATTGTATAAATGTGATAAATTTGTGCGTTGATTTGATTAATATGTTCGGCTCTTTGACCTATGTAAAAAATATTTTTTTAAGAATAGGTTACCTGATGTTATTTAAAATAGCTAGATAGATTTATTTAAAATATTAAATTGTGTTGATAGTAATTATAAAGTTAAATATATCTCAACAATTAGTGGTAAAATAAGTATACTTAAAAGAAATGATGTGGTATTTTAATTTCCTTCATATTTTTCAATTTGCAAATGTTTATTATTATCATTACTATTTTTTATATTCATCGATGATAATTCAGATTTATTATATAAATACATTTAGACTTGTCTTTATTTAATTATAATCAAATATTAAATATTTGAATAATTTCTTATTATTCAAACATTTAATACTTGACTGTGAAAGTTCAAGAAAATAAAATGCAAATTAAACATGAAACTTACTGGGTTTACTTATAATTACATATATACTTCATATGTATTTTGAAAGCAAAATCATCTTAAATAACCAAAAACTTTCGATTTAAGTATTAAAAATTATTTGACTGCTGAAAAAGCTCTGTGCGATATAAATTTATTAAAATTCGTAATGAATTTATGCCCAACGTTTATGGTTGTTTGAAAATTGTTATTTGTTTGGTTACTATTTTTATTAAATCTATTTGTTTTGTTTTATATTTCGTATATGTTCTTTAAATGTTTCGTATATGTTCATTTTTCTTGTATGAAGTCTTTCGCATCACATCACTACCTAACAAAAAATAAGACTGCAGTTATTAATTTTACATTGGTGGTTTTCTTATCACACTTGCGTATAAAACAAATAGGCGATCTACTGATAGTGAAAAGATTAAATAACCTTCCGAGAAGACTAGTGGTATCTGTCCCACATTTGCGTGTCGTGTTAGAGAAAACCCCAAAATTACCATGAGGCAGCCCGGCTGGGGATGCGAGGTGCTTGTGCACGCTGTCTCATTAGTCATCGAATCTTCTCTTTCCTCAAAGCAGTAAATTAAGTCATCTTCATGTGTGACAAATTTAAATTCTTATTTCTCCTTCTACCATTATTTATTTTTGTTTGTATTCATTTTATTTCCTTTAGGGATGTGATGAACGATAGAGGTTTCGGGTTCGATCCTCGGTGGTACAGTAGATGTTTTTAGTGATTCGGAATCCACTTTAAATCGTAGGTTCCGGTCTAATATGACTGTAGAGCATTGGGCGTAGGGCTGCAAACCCTCCCCCGTAAAAAGAAAACATCTCCTGTTTCGAAATCTGCCTGTTGGCAAATGGCCTTGACCCAATCTGTGTTTGTTGAGTCATTGAAAAAGATGAAGGGTATAATATGTATAGTTCCTGAATTTTTTACAAATATTTTTAGATAGTTATGTAACAGATTCAGGGTAATCCAGTGTGCGCCACGGGAAGCGTGCTCGACATTTTATCGCCACAATTTAAACGAACACCATGGAAGAAGCTATCGAAAGATGCCGGCCTCCTCTTTTTCCACCTCCTCGAAACGAATAAAGGAAATTCCAGCCTACAGATTTATCGTATTCATCTCTGGCATAGATACCGCTGCTAGCTCCTGGATTTTTTTTAAATCCAAATTTGCAATCTTTATCGTTATTTTTTCCCAGAATAAACCTTACCAAATTCAAATAGATTGCATTCTTTAATAAAACTGGTCAAGGCTGGATCTGCTAATTTATAATAACTTGGTCTAGAGCTGCATGGTGATTAGGTTTCTGAAGAGAAAGAGTCTTACAGAGTGTGTTGTCGAGCTAAATTCTACTGGTCGGAAATCTCTCCATTAGGTTTCTGAATCTCAATGACAGATGCGAAACCCTCACATTCTGCTTCGCGTGTGGTCCGTTTCATATTAAAGAGACAACAGCAAACGATGTTTACAAACAACCGCTCCCATTTTAAAATGACCAGAAAACTAAACAGTTTTATACATTCATGTATAGAAGAAAAATGTGTCTATGGCAGTCAAAAAATCGTAATAAATTTAAAGAAATGCTGAATAAAATATTATTGTGATATAAAAAAAAGACAGGGCAGGAAAAATTTTAACGTTCTGTCATTCCATTGATTGTGTGTTCTATTACATAATTCATTTTTCAATGGAATCACAATTATATAAATACCTCAATTTCTACTTATAATGAGTAATACCGTATTAACCGTAAGGCGTCATTTTCTGCCTGCTATAGGAAAAGATCTCGTATAAACCACGGACGATTCGTGACTGTTCTTTGACATTACCGTACACCAACCAAGTTTAATTTTTATACTCATAGTATAAAATAAATAAAATGTTTTTTCAGTTTTAAAGAGTCTTTTGATGCTATAGTTATATACACTGAAGTGACAAAAGTCATGGGATAGCAATATGCAAATTTTCAGATGGCAGTAGCATCGCGTAGAACAGGTATAAATGCGCAGTGCTTTCGCAGAGCTTTCATTTCTGTTCAAGTTATTCATGTGAAGAGGTTTTGACGTGATGATGACCGCACGACGGGAATTAACAGGCTTTGAACGCGGAATGTTAGTTGGAGCTAGACGCATGGGTCATGCCATTTCGGAAATCGTTAGGGAATTCAACATTCCCAGATCCACTGTGTCAAGAGTGTGCCCAGAGTATGAAATTTCAGGCATAACATCCCACCATGGACAGCGCAGTGGTCGACCGCCTGCACTTAACGACTGGAGACCGGCAACATCTACAAAGAGTCGTAAATTCTAACAGACAAACAACACTGCGTCAAATAACCGCAGAAATCAATGTGGGACGTACAAGGGACTTTCTGTTAGAACTGTGTGGAGAAATTTGGCTTTCTTGGACTATTCCAGCAGAAGACCGACTCGAGTGCCTTTACTGACAGAACGACATCGCTTGCAGCGACTCTCGTGGGCACGTGAGCATATCGGTTGGTCCCTAGATGAATGGAAAACCGTGGCCTGGTCCGATGAGTCACGATTTCAGTTGGTAAGAGCTGATGGTAGGGTTCGAGTGTGGCGCAGACCCCACGAAGCCATGGACCCAAACTGTCAGCAAGGCACTGTTCAAGCTGGTGGTGGCTCCGTAATGGTGTGGGCTGTTTTTTCATGGCATGGACTTGGTCCTCTGGTGCGACTGGACCGAACATTGACTGGAAATGCTTATGTTCAGCTACTTGAGATCACTTGCAGCCATTCATGGACTTCATGTACCCAAACAACGACGGGATTTTTTTGGATGACAGTGCGCCATGTCACCGGGCCACAACTGTTCGCGATTGGTTTGAAGAACATTCTGGACAATTCCAACGAATGATCTAGCCACCTAGATCGCCCGACATGAATCCCATCGAGCATTTATGGGACATCATCGAGAGGTCTGTTCGTGCCCAAAATCCTGCACCATCAACGCTTTCACAATTATGGACGTCTATCGAGACAGCATGGCTCAATATTCCTGCAGAAGACTTCCAACGACTTGTTGTCCATGCCACGTCGACTTGTTGCACTTCGCCGGGCGAAAGGAGGGCCGACACGATATTAAGAGGTATCCCATGACTTTTGTCACTTCAGTGTACATAAATTAAATACGTTGTGAGGTTAAAATAATAGAAATCGTGAAAAAAATATGCATTTAAGAACTATTGTGAAAACAAAAGAAACTCCATTTTTTTTTCCATAATTTGAGAATTTAATAAAATTACGAAAATGCAATGAAGCATTACAAAAAGTTCAAATGAATGAATATTTTATTTTTAATAATTTTGGAGAAAACAAAATTGCACAAAGAAACATTACATTAGATGTAAATTTCGATTAAGATTACATTAGTATATAAATGACAAATATTTAGAAAAATTAAACATACATTTTAGTGTGCGTCGTTTGTTTGTGCAACTGGATATGTGTGTGGTCGGGTTGAGGAACACACAGGTTTATTTACACACGTACGTAAACACGACACACATACAATAATTAATGCACACAACATATAACTTATTTAAAGATATACAATTAAATATTAGTGGAAGGATTGCACTATTAGCCTCGGGATGAGAGCTTGTAACTAACGGCAGCGCCTGTTTTACCGTACGTTCTCTCTGGTGAGAGTCTCGATGTCTATTGAGCACATCTCCCGAACACCACAAAGAGGCGCTATTGTAGTGAAGAAACATGGTTGTGTAGGTGGAACCGCGGCTACAACATTTATTTACAGCTAAAAAAAATGGACCATTTCATTTGAAAATCGTTGTACGATAGTAAATAGCCCATTGGCTACACCTCTGGCCTTTTGGTATCTCAGGCTTCATGTTCTTAACCTGGTGGTGGCATGGATGTTTGTGAGTGGTGCGGAATCCAATTTAAACTGTAGGTCTCGGTCTGTTTAGCCCTCGTGTGCACAAGATGAACGTAGAACGACAAACCAAATCATTTAAACCATACCTTTCACAGATTATACATGAAATTTGGCTTCATTCTGTTCATTAGTTTCTATTATTTGAGAAACATAATATAATTTGTAATTTCAATTAACTAATTTAATATCATCCTTTAAGAAACCAAGATTATCTTAATCATAAAGCAAACACGTAAATTTTAAAACTTAGAAAATGATGTGTTATTTTTAACTTGATAAGACACCTGAATTAAGAAATTTTTCTTATGAAATAATAAATTTAAAAAAAAAAAAAACCCGAATAACAATACTTTTAACATCTCAAAAGTAGATTAGAAAAATAACAAATGAAAATTCTTAGTTAAAACTTTCTTTCACTAGCTATAAATTGAATACATATGAATAAAAAAAGCTTCATGGTAAAAGCAGAAGAAATTTTTTTTATATAATTGTGTATTATTCATGAAAGTGAAAAATTCCGTTCCTCGATTCAACACAAAGAAAAGCGAATCCTCTAAGAATTATAGGATTAAATCAACGGCTAAAACTCATTCACTCCAACTAACAAAGGAATGCATTATTGTTCTGCACCAATCACACATTAGTTCATAATCTCAAATTATAAGTCGATGACTTTAGATAATTGTGCTTATTGTTCTTTATTTTTTTTGGACAAAAAAATAGCATTTATTATTTCTTGGAAAACATTTAAATCTTACTAAATTTCTACAATGAGTTTTTTGTTATGTCCAAAAATGAGTTTATTTTGACAATTAATTAATAAGTTATTTTATTTGGTTGCAATAAATATTTTAATGTAAAAAAATAATGGTTATCTTACACATAACACACCAGCAAGTTTGTACTTGCGAAATTCCTTGTATTATTACTATAAAAGTCTATCCAATAAATATAGCGGCCTGATGGCCAATTGACTAGCGTTCTGGCCTTTTTGGTGCTTCAGGTTCGAATCCTGGCGAAGGTATAGATGTTTGTTAATGGCTCGGAATCAACATTAAAGAGTTGGTCCCGGATCTAATTAGCCTAAAATGTGGACAAAATTACCGGAGAGACAAACCAAAACAAACCTAAAAGTTACAATACGTTTGTGCGTGTGCCAATAAAGTTGTGAATCCTCCAACCCGTGCCTTAAACATCTCAACCTCAACCACATCCAGTTACAATCTGATTGCCCATACCCACACCACTACAAGTATAAATTGAAATTCATATTACAAAAAGGTTCTAAGTATTTATTAAAGTTTACAAATGTAAAATGGCACAATTATTAGCGATACTGGGCTTTTTCATAAAAATTCTTTCACTGTTACGGTTTTGATTGATAGTAATATTCGCACACGGCATTTTCCCATACTATAATCAAATGCAGGGTAAGCGCGCCCAAAAAAGGACCAGTCTGGACCCTTCCTCGGAAGAGGATTTATATTCCTAGCTAGCAATCAGCAAAGCCAATATTATTTGGGAACACAAGGATAGCTTTGATTTTTCTTGTATTCTTCAGGAAATATGACAACAACAACAACAAGCAAAAAGCAAAACTGCTAAAAGGATATTGGCTGCTGTGACTTAAATGTAGTCACAGAAGGCAATTCTTTCATCACATATCAATGGGCTGTTCGTGGTATACATAAATGAAACAGGAGTTCCACCGATATTAAAACAAATGATATTATTAAAATATGTAAAAATATCAGCAACAATTTTTATATTTTTATTAAAATCAAAAAAACACCACAGCAAATGTTATTTCTATCAAATTTCAATGAAAATAAAAAGGCTAGCAAATTCTTCCACCATGTACATGAAAACACCGTCGCCAATGCATTGTTTGCACCAGTTCTCAGCAGGAAGGGCTGGCCACAGGGCGGAGGTGCCACCACTGCATCGAAGGTCAAACAACTGCTCCTTTTTTTCCTCTCTGCTGCGATTGAAAACGAAAATTTCCTCTTTCGGCCAATTCGGGTGACATAGAACGCAGTCCGTTCCAGTGGACAACACTTTTTAATTAGGCACCCAACTGAGAATGAAGGAGGAAGATAAAGGATGGTTAATTTGGTGTTTTTGTTCGGCAAATTGTGGAAGTCTTTTCAGGAGACTGCCCCTTTACAATCGTCTGAATTTCCAAGCAATGGTGGGCCAAGGACCTTCTTTTGATTTGTTTATGTACATGGGCACTCGCAAAGGGGTAGGAAACAATGCAGTTTTAGATTTTTATGTTTATTTTTCCAAGTAGTAGGCGCATTATTCGAAGTTATGTTGCAAATGTATAATACAAAAATATATCAACCTTTAAAAGATTAACGTAATGCATCTTGAATTTAAAAATAATATTATCAACTGTGAATTCATCTTTTTTTAATTACAGTAATTCAAGGCCTATCGCTCAATGCCACACGTTTCGGGTCCCGGCAGTGCCATGGATGTTTGTAGTGGTTCGGATTCCACTTTAAATCGTAGGTCCCCTGCCTAACATGTCTGTGTAGAGCGTTCGGCGTAGATCTGACGACCCTAGCCCTTAAAAAGAAAACATCTCCGGCCTCGAAATCTGCCAGTAGGCAGGCGGCCTTTGCCTACCATGGAGCTGTTGCGCCAATTAAGAATTACCTGCCTATTATATGCTGTTAAAAAAAAAAATTTTAGGTTGTGGATTATCATTTGCTACATATAACCTGTGGACATTTCACTTAAAGAATGTTCTATAAAGCTGTCACTCATGAAATACTTTTTTTTGCCAACAAAAGGTTGATAAAACTTTGTTGAAGGAAAAAGTAAACAATATTGAAATATTAAGAAAAGAAACTTAAGGTTGGTGGTGATAGAAAAAGCAATAGTAGATATGAATCGAAAGAAGGATTAGACAAAATATGACACACAGGTTTGTGCTAGAAGATGAAAAAGCTTTGGAAAAAGATAGAATTAAAATTCTTGTAAGAAAGACAAATTGTTTATTAAATAACTATGATATTGGGAGTTCATAACTTTAGGGTTCCACTTGTTTATTTGGCTATTTTTTCCCTTTCAGGTTTCTAAGTCCAAATCCAAAAATAAGACTGCAATGTTTTAAGAAACACACTTTGTACTTCCAAATCTATTAGTACATTTAAAAGAATCAATCAAGTTAAATAATGATATTTTTATGCATTAAAAACAAAACACATTTAAATCGAACTAAATATTGGGCAACAACAGATTACAGATGAACTGAAACAACATTTCAATATTATGAAGAGTTAACAACCAATTTAAGAAAAGAAAGCATGAAAAAAAAAAATCATGCAGATGCATGAAAAAAAGACTTTATTATTTAAGCATTATTTTTCAAACAATATATTTATAATATATATATATCAATTATTATAATATATATCATAATTTTTTTCAATTATTCTTTTAATAGACATTAGTAAACTTTCCTTTTTTTAATGATTATAAAATAAACAATTAAATAGAATTAAAGAGGCCATAAAATCTGAATTGTGACCTGTATAAATAAAACATAGTTTATTGAACGATGCCAATTAAGAAACTTCTATATGTATTTATACAAAAAATAATGGGCTATAATTTTATTTTTGTACTGTATGTATGAGCAAAATTGAATTATTTATATCATTATATAATAAATAAACATACTGAAATAAAGAACATAATATACTAGGTAATCAGCTACATTCAAAATAATATAATTAAATATGCTATAGTCTTAGCCATTTTACTTGTAGTCCATTGAAATATTAACTTTTATTACAAAAATTATGCTTAACATTTTTTTAATATCTTATAATGGGATGCAGGTGTGTGCACTGGGGTGGGGGAGGTGGCTGATAGGCTTCCACCCTCCCACACCCATAATTAAATCCATCATGTTCAAACTTATGACCACTTCCCTCTTAGGCCCAATTATTTTTGTGTTAAATATTTAGTATTTCAATGAATCAATATTTTTATTACTAATGCCAATTTTTTTATCATGTTTAGATTTGTTGATTGAGGGAGCTTGATTGATTTCCTGGTTTAGTTTTATTTAAATATCATCAAAATATTGCAGTTGACATAAACAAAGTAATCAGCGAGCTGACAAAAAAGAAAAAAGATTATAATTTAATGTATAATTTATGTCATTTTTAGAAATCATATTTTTATTTTTGTGTGTGATATTCTTAGTTTTTAATGTTCACTTTTTTATGCATTTGACCCAAATGAAATAAATGTAAAAATTAGTTATAAAATAATTAATAAATGAAATTTTCGACTTTTTCTATTATGTATAGTTTGTATGACTAATTGAATTTTCATAAACAGTTACACTTTAGTTAGCCCTTCTCTTTTGAACAAAATCTGGGTGTTCCCAAAGTTCAGCTATTGAATTTTCCTGGCTTCTTATTGACACATTCACCAGCTCAAAAAATAATCTGTAAATGTAAACAGATAACAAAAAACTTTGCTTAGCGAGTAGTAATGGTTTCATCCGTTGTTTTTCTAACTATTTTGAACACAATATTTTTTTAGTAATCTTTTAGAAAACTAATTTTCTGAAGAGGTTTGCATCTAATATAAATTCTTCAATGATGAGCAACACTAAAGTAACAAGAGTGGAGTATAGATGAATAATAAACTGAGGTAAATGAATAGTAAACTAAATTGCTTCTGAATTATAGTTACCTGACAATTTTTAAAGTAACATTTTGTTTATAAGAAAGAAAAATTCGAATATAAAGGCATGGTGAGTAATTAAAAAATATTTCCATATAATTTTTAAAAAGTAAATATAATTTTAAAAATGTAACTAGATAAGAATATTTCAAGTTTATCTGCTGTATATATCTAAATCTTTCATTTGAATCTTCGCATATTAATATTTCTAAGATAGATAACATCTTTTAATAAACGATGTGTCCAATGCATAACTGAAATGATTTATAGTTCAATAAAAAATAGTTAATGGATATCTAATATTTTGTATTGGACAAAACATTTTTAAAAAATTCTGTGTAAAATTTTACATTAAGCAATAAGAAATAGTGCGAGTTTTTAAATAAAAACATACAGCATTTTAAATTAAAATCATACATCAGAAGTTTTATTTACAAGAATATTTATGCTTTCAAAATTATGAAACATGTGTATGTAATGGTAGAAAGTGATGGCACACATTAATTCTATTTCAGTAGAAGTTGCATATTCTAGAAACTGAAAGAGCTTGAACCAAGACAAAAAGTCTTTCAATAGTTGTCGACTTTGCCATATTCTTCCATTAACACCAATGGCGATTTCATGGGTATAGTTATTCTAGTCGTTTTTTAAAATGGAATTGGCAAAAGTCAAAAAAAAAAAAAAAAAAAAATAGTAAATTATTTTTAATCAAAATGCATAAAACAATAGGTAATATATATAATCAAAGTGATTGAATCACATGGAATAACTATTAAAATGTTTGAAGTATATGTTTCATTATGTATTTGCTTTGCCAATTATTTTTAAAAAGATTAAATAATATAATTGATAAGAACCAGAATATTGTTGAAAATAATGAAAAAGTTTTGATTTTTTTCTGTAAAATGATGAAAACAGAAAGAATATAACCAATTTTTAAGCATTTAATTTTTAAGTATGTTCTCTTCCTTATTTAAAATTTTTTATCGAAACTCATACTTTTGAAAACGACAATAAAAATTTGAAACAAAAAAACACTTTTTAACTAAAATTTGTTCTTTTGTTTTGTCCTGTCTTTCCTAATTTATATGTGCATTTGTCTTTGAAACTAATATTAACAATGATTGTTTTCAAATTTACCTAAGATTATCGTAATCACAGTTAATTCTAACAACGTAATTTAATATTATCTAAAATATGTTTTAGAAAAGCTTTAATATATTTTTATAGATTTATTTGCATGAGTTTTATAACATAATTTTCTATAATTAATATTTAAAAAATGCATCAAATCAATGAATTGCAGATTCTAACAACACCAAATACTGAAAATATTTTAAAATAGTCAAAACAAATAATGGCATAATAACATAATAAAAATAAAGTTTCAACAAGATTATATTTGTTAATCAAATTTTACAATAATATCTAATGATACATTTAAAAAACATAACCCATCAGGTGGAACAACTCCCATATCCATACCGCTCTTTCATAACTATTCACACAAACAGCTCAGGTTCAACATCTTTGCTAGCAGTTAAAGTACATAAAGAGGCACATCCCCTGTCTAAAAGGAAGAAGCAGAAATAATCAAACCAAAAAATGGAAAGAATTTGATATATAATTAGACATATTTAAAAGGACATACTATATAAAGCCAGAAAAATCAAAAATGAAAAAAAATGAATTAAGAAATTGAATCAGTTTACATAAACAAAGTCACGACAGTATTTGCTACATGTAATTTTCTTTTTCATGTACTTCATAGAAACATAATCCAAACTGCATGACCCAAGGCTTTTTGTAACATTTGTTATTATACATAAAGCCTGAAGAGCTTCATATTCCGTTCCTTCATAAAGAGAGAGAAATGGTTTTACGGGTCAAAGTGCATAAGCTGCAACAATGAAACTGAAAAATCAGCTGACAAACTTATACAAATATTAAGAGGATAAACTCCTAAAACTACATTAACAGATAAAGTAATAATAAAATAAAACATATGTCTCTACACAAATGTGAAATAAGGTTTAAAACAAGTTGTCAGAAAACCAGTAAAAATTAATTATAACATCCACGAGGGAAATATCTTTATCTAGGAATACATATGCTTACAGAATATTATAAACCTGTTCTATTTCTGCTTGCTGAATGATTGGATCAAAGTTAAAAGCATATCTGGATGGCTCCAAAGTCTGGAATGGAAAAAAACGCTACTTAAAGTTCACGCTTGTGGTAAAAAATATATAGAATTGAAGAATAACACAATTTGGCCATATAGCTGGTTTGTAAGAAAATCAAGTCATGATAAAACCCCTGTGATTCTGTTTATATGTCTTTACTCATCATAAAGTGACTGATTCAATTTGACCATACTATGATCAAGCTAATGCACGTAA